>OU696571.1:3885000-3890000 GCA_916048095.2 Sacculina carcini | reverse complement strand
TTTCTCTATAATTCTCCATTGATTTCTCTAGATTTTTTCTATAATTTTTTGATTTATCTAAATTTTCTCTAGGTCTTCATTATCTAGATTCCTCTATATTTCTCTGGGTTCTCTTGCTTTCATTCTCCATTCTATTGAATTTCTCCAGATATCCTAGGAGCTCCACTCGTGGACGTTCACAAAGCGGTGATCGCCGAAACTCTTGGTGGATATGAATTATTAATTCCTGGAGCCTTTGCCGAATTACACTGATGTGATATACCATTCATCTTGTGCACCCACATTGTACATGTATTGACAAACGTCTCGAATTGACAATTGCTTGTGGGTGTGTGTGTGTGTGTGTGTGTGTGTGTGTGTGTGTGTGTGTGTGTGCTTGTGTCTGTGGGTGTATGTTTGTGTGTCTGCCATCATTTATCACGCCCCCACGATTCTAACTAAGGGCTCTATGTATAGCAGTCGTCCTGTTCCTCTTCCCATACCAACGGAACAATCATGTCTGTGTGTGTCTGTGTGTGTGTGTGTGTGTGTGTGTGTGTGTGTGTGTGTGTGTGTGCGTGTGTGTGTGTGCGTGTGTGTGTGTGTGTATGTTTGTGTGTGTGTGTGTGTGTGTTTCTGCACCTGCTACTGTTGACACCCTTTGGCCAAACCGCACTTAAGCTTTAAGCAATACCATCAATGTGTGCCTGTCTATATGTATGTGTGTGTATGTTTGTGTGTGTGTATGTTTGAGTGTGTGTGTATGTTTGTTTGTGTGTGTGTGTGTGTTTCACTACACACGGCCGGTGTCAACACGAACTATTAATCTCGCCAATACAAACATACACACACACACACTCACACATACACACACAGAGACACACTCACACACACACAGAGTCACACTCACACACACACAGAGAGACACACTCACACACTAACACACATGTACGCATAACACTATATAAACATATACACATACACATAGGAAATTTGTGAATTTGGACTGGTTTGTATTAATGCACGTGTGTTAGCGTTTATTATAAAATAATTGCCTTGATAATCCCCATGTTGCACAATTAATAGGGTCTTCAATTAATACCCCGCCAGCCTCTGACGGACAACAAAAGCGATTATAAAAGTTTCCAAATCGCACTCTTTTAACCCAGCTTAACTTAATTTTCCTAAATAAACCTTTTTTTCCCAGCGACCCAACATTTTTGCAGAAATCAATTGTCACGAGCAAAGCCTACGTAGATATTATTAATTACCTTTATACGTAATAATCCTGCTTTTAATTATAATTTAATACAATTATGCTCTGATTTGGATACCAGCTTTCTTTTAATATGAATTACAATTATTACACCGTATAATTATAACATATCTTAGTGACAGGGTAACTATTTTTCTGAGAATACTTATTGACTCAATAAAACGGTTTGGCAATACAAATGTGAGTCGCGACCCTGGGGTTGATAGTCACTGGTGCAGCCATATTTAACAGCAAAACTTCCAGGTTGTGTGACAATACGGCTCATTATTGTTAATGCTTTTCACCACTAGATGGCGCACGTCTGTCATTTCATTGTAATCCCTGCGTTTTGCGTGTTCCCCGTTTTGTCCGTCCATTCTCTCTGTATTGTCTGCCAAATATGTGTGCGTATTATGTCACTTTGTAAATTCTTCCTCTCGTATTTCTGTGTGAACATAGACATACTCAGAACCGTTGCGAGGACTTATGGGACCCCCCGAAGGCAACACTTGGGGCCCCATTATAAATATAGCACCAAATAATGAATTTATTCGTTATATAATTATATTATATTCGTTATAGAAATAATCACATAATACCAGCTCAGGTGAAAACATCTGAGAAAAATTGTAAAGGCTATACATAATGAATATGATAAATTTTAATATCATACGTGAAGCAACGGGCCCCTCAACATTCTTGGCCCCCGGCCGGGTGGTACGGGGGGCAGTTGCTACGGCTCTGGACATACTACAGCTGCCCTACAGCGTACCATAAAAGCCGACTAAGATTTGAGCTTATTCTCCGTCTTTCTATCATTTTTTATTTATTTGGGCATAGAAATATTGCCACCGTATTCACAACAACATAACACTTCTTCTTAACCAAATATAGCTTTTCCCCAGATGCATATATGTCGTCTATTTTTTATTCGTGTCAATTTGTGTCTCTGCTTTTGCATCTGTGTATCAACTCATCGAATACATGCTGTTGCTATGGCTGTTTCTTACCCACTAAGTTCTCCTTCGCTACTATTGGATCGGAGCTAGGATGTTACGGCTAGCATGCGGTTAGTCTGGCTTCAGTCCCGATTCTCTTGGTTTCTTTGTTGAGTCAGGTAAGGTTGGGTTATATGAGGCTTATTGAGCTAGGCTAGTTAGAAAAGAGAAAGAGTATGGGCGTAATATCCCCAGCTCTGATGCTGTGGGATGTGAACGTTTGCATTGATGGCAGGTGGAATAAACTGGCAAGATTTGGCGAAATTTCACCAACGCTACATATCTCTCTGTTGTAAAACGATTACGGACGATTATGGACCTGCTGTCGCCAATCTCTGCTGAATGCTTCATGCAAATTTCGCATTGACTAGGCAAAATCGCGTTAGTGCGATACGAATCTTTGCTCGCACAAAGAGACAGATGGGTGAGGGCGGGATGGCCAGTGGTCAATGGTGGCGCATAGAGCAACAATAGGAATTGATGGGGGAGACAAATCCGCACTCCAAGGTCAACTATCCCCAGTGGCGGCGTCAGGGGTTTCAAGTGGAGAGGATGAGAGTGAAAAGGAAAAATATGCGGGGGTCTGGCAAAACATCAGGAACTAAAATCGAAATGTTCACGGTCAGGATTTTGAGTGGACTCAGGGGGGAGCTTCGCCCATTTTTTGGTGGAGGAGGCTTCATATCCTCCAAGCACCCCCTTAAAGCCGCCACTTCCCACCACGCTTGAAGCAGCTCTATCGCTATAGCACTAGCTCAGCGGATCTCAAGCCTAGTCAGTGAATGTTGTTATTCATTGTCAACTTGATCATGCCGTTATCTACTGCTCATTGGAAATGTTCTCTGGATTCGACTGGACTCGACTGGAGTCTCTAATATTATCGCTGAAAGACGTGCACCATCTAGACCAGGGGTTCTTTACCGGGGATGCTCGCACCCCCAATGCGTGCCAGTCTTGTTTCTAGGGGGTGCGATCATTTCTATTAAAATTCAAGAATATATATTTTTTCAACTTTGTATTCTAGTTTTGCTTAATCTTATGGAAGGAAGCTTAAGCTGTATAATTGATTATTAAATAGAATAACTTTGCTATTACGTCATCTCTATTATATGTTTTCATATAGCTATCTAGAATTCAGGGGGTGCGAGAACTGACTGCTGATTTGAAGACGGTGTACGCACTGTAGAAGGTTAGGAACCACTGATCTACCTAGGGAGCGAAAATATACAGAGACAAAGAACACACAGAAATACAGAACATACAGAAGAACATATTCCAGAGAGATCAAAATTACATTTCATCATTTCTCCTGGTCATATTCTGTAAAACAACCTCACTCAGAACTACTCTCGATGGTAGACGCACCATGTACATCAGCTGTTTTAAAGTTAATTTCCGTTCGTCGTTTTTTGCGAGTGGAGCTGCGCTCGATCTGTGTGTTAGAATTTGTCAGCCAGCATTACGGGTTGTGCTGTCGTTAACGCAATTTCTTCCCAACACTCCCGTGCGTAGCGTAGCGATCAGATCTGTTAGGTTTCTGTTTTGGTGTGTAATGGTCTGAATTCAAAATGTTAGGTGTGTGTTTATAATCCATTTACATAGTTTCTTCACATGTCATCTTTGAATTTGAGTTTCTTCACATCTTTGAGTTTCTTCACATCTTTGAATTCAAATTGGATAGAGAAAAGGACAAAGCAATATGTATTACTAGTCCCGTGTTTCGTATGGAAGATCAGATCGCTAGTGGAATTGGGATCAAATTACGCTCCAAGTGAAGGAATTATTTGTAATCTCTGAGTCGATAGTGACTATTTTGATCCAAATATAGAATATAATTACGCATAAGACTGCACATAATATTGAAAACATCTGTGCGTGATACTGAATGACGCTATGCAGTTGGCCAAGGCGTCGCAAGACTTGAAATTCAACCCGACAGGCAAATATCAACCTGGTTAGGAAATTTGGAGGGGAACTTTCAAGGAAAATTATCAATAAACTCTCCGTTTAGATCTCTCTCTCTCTCTCTCTCTGTGTTTATCTATCTTCTGAAGCAGTTTTTGTGTGATACTCACACGAAACTTTGATCGTATCGAATTTTATGATGAAATCGGCAATTTACATGAAAAACCCCCTATAAGCACAAATATTTCCAAAATGTTATTAAGGCCGCTTGCTCCCTATCCTACACTCACATGCAGGCCACAGACAGACAGACAGACAGACAGACATACATACAGGCGGTGTTCAATTGGTCGGAACACACGAGTTTGTATGTTTGTGTGTGCATGTATATATATATATATATATATATATATATATATATATATATATATATATATATATATATATATATATATATATATGTGTGTGTGTGTGTGTGTATGTGGTGTCACAAAGGGACTTCGGCACACGCACACGCTCTTGTGAACACGCTCTTGTGCGTGTGTGCATGTGTGTGTGTGTGTGTGTGTGTGTGTGTGTGCGTGCGAAAGCGTGAGCTGTCATGTAATGAGCTATGACTGTGCTGGTGGAGAGATAGGGTTGCCACGCCACCACAATCAAACCTGGCAACACTGAATCTTGCACGCTCCATCTGCGAAACATACATGCCGACAGACACGCATACACACGTCCAAATGCACGTGTGTGTATGTGCGTGTGTGCGCACATGCGACACGTACGCTTGCACGGGCATTTCCGTATATGGAAATGTATACAACGGGGTATATAACTACATTATTATACACACGCACACATACACACAC
>OU696571.1:3825000-3880000 GCA_916048095.2 Sacculina carcini | reverse complement strand
CTATCTATTCCTCATAAACCAGCAATGGTACAGCTATAAAAATTATACTATTGTGTAGATAATTTTGTGTTCTACAAGAAAAGTTATAATTTATACCCACAAATGATACAAAAAATGTGTAAAATTGGCAAAATTGTCAAATACATCCAAAATTACACTTGATCACCGGGCGCCTAAATTAATTCATTTTTCTACCTATTTCTCAGGAACTATTTGTCACACGTTAAAATAAATTATATCATCGTGCTGGAAATTGTATTTTTTAAAATGCGGTATAATTCTTAATTTTCCAAAGTGTATCTGAAGGAAGTGACGGCGGTGTAAAGTCAAAAGGACATATTGCCAATTTGACAGCTATTATGCGCACTTGCGATTACACAGGAATATACTACTGTGTAGAGAATTTTGTGTTCTACAAGAAAAGGTGTAATTTATACCCACAAATGATACAAAAAACCTGTAAAATTGGCAAAATTCTCAAATACATCCAAAATTACACTTGAACACCGGGTGACTACAATTTATTCATTTTTATACCCATTTCTCAGGAACTATTTGTTATACATTAAAATTAATTATACCATCGTGCTAGAAATTTTGTTTCCTACAGTACGGTATAATTATTAATTTTCCAAAGTGTATCTGAAGGAAGTGACGGCGGTGTAAAGTCAAAAGGACATATTGCCAATTTGACAGCTATTATGCGCACTTGCGATTACACAGGAATATACTACTGTGTAGAGAATTTTGTGTTCTACAAGAAAAGGTATAATTTATACCCACAAATGATACAAAAAACGTGTAAAATTGGCAAAATTCTCAAATACATCCAAAATTACACTTGAACACCGGGTGACTACAATTTATTCATTTTTATACCCATTTCTCAGGAACTATTTGTCATACATTAAAATTAATTATACCATCGTGCTAGAAATTTTGTTTCCTACAGTACGGTATAATTAATAATTTTCCAAAGTGTATCTGAACGAAGTTACGACGGTGTAAAGTCAAAATGTCATGTTGCCAATTTGACAGCTATTATGCGTACTTGCGATTACACATGAATATACACTGATTAAATTTCACTGAAGTCCAATCACAATTTACGCACTTGCGATTACACAGGAATATACTACTGTGTAGAGAATTTTGTGTTCTACAAGATAAGCTATAATTTATACCCACCAATGATACAAAAAACGTGTAAAATTGGCAAAATTCTCAAATACATCCAAAATTACACTTGAACACCGGGCGACTAAAATTAATTCATTTTTCTACTATTTCTCAGTAACTATTTGTTACACATAAAACTTAATTATACCATCGTTCTAGAAATCTTTTCTTCTACAATACGGTATAATTTGTAATTTTCCAAAGGGTATCTGAAGGAAGTTACGGCGGTGTAAAGTCAAAAGGACATATTGCCAATTTGACAGCTATTATGCGCACTTGCGATTACACAGGAATATACACCGATTAAATTTCACTGAAGCCCAATCACAATTAAGAAAGCATCATATTATCTCCAAGCATGGATGGTGTGGTTTTATTGCGTACAGTTTAATTAATGCTACACTCTACTGAATATAAAGGCTTTATTGTCCTCAATAACGTTCCGCACGACGGGCGGGTAAAATGCTATTGGGAACAAAGTAAACTACTGAATTTAACTGTGTAATTTAATTGGTTTAATTTCAAGTTGCATAAGCATAAGTTGCATAAGGATATGGGTTGCAATATCATGTAATGCCAACTTATGCTGTTTTAGCGGAAGCATTAACCTGGAATTATAGAGATGACAGAAGGTTGCATTGTTTTGATAGTGTTGTGGAAAAACATGTTTTCTAAATTGAAACATAAATTTCACATTTAGACTTTTAGATTAGCTATAACTTTCCTGTGGGTTTGTTTTTCTTTTTCAATTTGCACTAATTTTTTTATGAATTGAATATTAATTATATTTTATGAACTGTTCCGCACGACGGGCGAATTAAATGTATCTATAAAGAGTGGGTTTAAATGATAGCGAGGTATATGATATTTTGCTAGCAGTAAATATTCTAGCGATAAAAGTAGAATAGCTCTTAAGCAAATGATTTTGGAGAATGATGTGAACCTTTAAATATATTTTGCGATCTGATGATATATGTATTAGGAATAATACGTAGCAGAATATAGATTGCATAATCTAATATCGGCTGTAATATCAAGGGCTGCATTATCGATGTAATCCAAAAAATAACAACTGTATGAATATGATGCATTAGTGGAAGCATTAACCGGGAATTATGAGATAATATGATAATGGTGTAAAATTATATCGCATTATGCAACAAATGTGAATTTAGCTACCTTACAGTTTGGTCCCGATACTATATTGGCGGGTTGAGAGAAAAGTATTGGTGGGCCGCGTGTTTGGGACCCCTGGGGTAGATAATCTCAGTCTTCTGATTACAAATTATGATTGCATCAGTATATTTTGTGATCACAAACTAATAAGTTAAATCACCTCAGACTAGGCTGAGAGCGGTCAAGATTGAATGGTTGGGTTGGGTTGGGTAGGTTTGACTCAGGTTATATTGGGTTTTAATGATAGCGGAAAATATATAAATTTTAACAATAAATATTATAGCGGTAAAAGTGAAATAGTACTTAAGCAAATGATATTGGGGAATGATGTTAAGTAATAAATATAGTTTGGAAACAGTCTGATGAAAAGATTTCATCATCTTTCATTGTTTGTTTCGTGTTTGTGTTCTGAATTATACCACACGACGGGCAGATTTATATATCAGGCGGGTTGAGGGATAATATTTGTCAAAATAAGAACAAAAATATTCACATTTAGACTTTTCTATTGGTTAAGATATTTATAGGTTACATTTTTTGCTTTTCAATTTGTATTCATTATATTTTATGGATTTGATATGAATTTTATTGTATGAATTGTTCCGCACGACGGGTGGGTTTAAAAAAGTGTTTTTAGATCATTTTTTCAAATGGTTCATTTAAAAAAAGGTGTTTTTTTAAAATAAAAATGTTCCGCGGGCAGCAACTATAGACAATAGAACGTTCAATTTACCCTGTAGAATTAATCCATACACAAAACCAATGGATTTGACTTCAAGATGCAGAACGGATCGTGTTCGAGTTCTGAATTATTCAGCACGACGGGCGGGTTTAAAAATGACTCAGGCGGACTGAGGGGAAATATTGTGTCGAAATAAAAATAATTAAACTTATAATTTTCAATTGATTAATATTTTTATGAGTGTACCCTATTTCAATTTTATTTTTCCATATTTTTTATGAATTGAATATGAATTTCATGTTATGAATTGCTCCGCACAACTGGCGGGTTTTAATGCTATATATATACATAAAGAAGAAATTATCTGTCTGTCTGTGTATGTATGCTTGAATATTAGGTGACATAATTGCGCTGGCTCATGGTTCGCTGGTTCAATTATAAGGGGCTTCAAACGCAAACGAAGCGATGGCTCATTTTTATGAAATAAAAATGTCCCGCGGGCAGCAATAAAACGTTCAATTTCACCGTATAGAATGTCATCATATACAAAACTAATGGATTTGACTTCAAGAACCAGAACGGATGGTGTTCGAGTTCTGAATTTTTCCTCACGTCGGGCGGGTTTAAATATGAGGCGGGTTGAGTGAAAATATATTGTCAAAATAAAATTAAAAATAATGAAATTTAGACTTTTTAATTGATTAAGGTCTTCATGAGTTTGGCTTATTTATTTTTAATTTGCAATATTTTTATGAATTGTTCCGCACAACGGGTGGGTTTTAATGCGGTTTTAATGCTATATATATACATAAAGAAGAAATTATCTGTCTGTCTGTGTATGTATGCTTGAATATGAGGTGACATAATTGCGCTGGTTCATGGTTCGCTGGTTCAATGATCAGAGGCTTCAAACGCAAACGAAGCGATGGCTCATTTTTATGAAATAAAAATGTCCCGCGGGCAGCAATAAAACGTTCAATTTCACCGTGTAGAATGAATTCATATACAAAACTAATGTATTTGACTTCAAGAACCAGAACGGATGGTGTTCGAGTTCTGAATTATTCCGCACGTCGGCCGGGTTTAAATATGAGGCGGGCTGAGTGAAAATATTTTGTCAAAATGTAAATTAAAAATAATGAATTTTAGACTTTTTAATTGATTAAGGTTTTTATGAGTTTGCCTTATTTATTTTTAATTTGCAATATTTTTATGAATTCTTCCGCACAACGGGCGGGTTTTAATGCTAGTCTATATATATAAAAGAGATCCTCTGTGTGTGTGTGTGTGTGTGTGTGTGTTTGTCCAACCCTCCTTGGTCCATTTTCTATCAGCTAATACTCGGCCACCACTTGGCGTACCTGCTAACAATATATACCATCACGTTGGAAATTTTCTTGTCTACACGATAGGATAAATTTCAAATTTTAAAAATAAAACCAAAAAAAGTTATCGCGGTGAAAACACAAAATGAACCCTGAAAAATGCGAAAATTGTGGTCAATGCTCTGCCATCTACTCCTCATAAACCAGAAATGGTACAGCCAAACAGATTATACCACTGTGTAGAGAATTTTCTGTTCTACAAGATAGGTTATAATTCAAATCCAAAAATAGAACATAAAAGATGTAAACATGACAAAATTTCAATCTATATTCAAAATTATATTTATACTCCACGCGTCCGATTTTCTATACTTTTTTCTCTATGTATCAAAAAATAATTATCACACAACTACATAAATAATACCATCATGCTGGAAATTTTGTTTGCTACAACACAGTATAATTTTTTATTTTCCAAAGTGTATTAAAAAAAAGTTACGGCGGTGTGAAGTCAAAATGACAAAGTCAAAAATGCAAAATTAGCACTGGAAACCGTGAATGTTTTGGTAAATATTCCCCTATCTATTCCTCATAAACCAGCAATGGTACAGCTATAAAAATTATACTATTGTGTAGATAATTTTGTGTTCTACAAGAAAAGTTATAATTTATACCCACAAATGATACAAAAAATGTGTAAAATTGGAAAATTGTCAAATACATCCAAAATTACACTTGAACACCGTGCGACTAAAATTAATTCATTTTTCTACCTATTTCTCAGGAACTATTTGTTACACATAAAAAAAAATTATACCATCGTGCTAGAAATTTTGTTTTCTACAATACGGTATAATTTGGAATTTTGCAAAGTGTATCTAAAGGAAGTTACGGCGGTGTAAATTCAAAAGGACATATTGCCAATTTGACAGCTATTATGCGCACTTGCGATTACACAGGAATATACTACTGTGTAGAGAATTTTGTGTTCTACAAGAAAAAGTGTAATTTATACGCACAAATGATACAAAAAACGTGTAAAATTGGCAAAATCCTCAAATACATCCAAAATTACACTTGAACACCGGGTGACTACAATTTATTCATTTTTATACCCATTTCTCAGGAACTATTTGTCATACATTAAAATTAATTATACCATCGTGCTAGAAATTTTGTTTCCTACAGTACGGTATAATTATTAATTTTCCAAAGTGTATCTGAAGGAAGTTACGGCGGTGTAAAGTCAAAAGGACATATTGCCAATTTGACAGCTATTATGCGTACTTGCGATTACACATGAATATACACTGATTAAATTTCACTGAAGTCCAATCACAATTTACGCACTTGCGATTACACAGGAATATACTACTGTGTAGAGAATTTTGTGTTATACAAGATAAGCTATAATTAATACCAACAAATGATACAAAAAACGTGTAAAATTGGCAAAATTCTCAAATACATCCAAAATTACACTTGAACACCGGGCGACTAAAATTAATTCATTTTTCTACTATTTCTCAGTAACTATTTGTTACACATAAAAATAAATTATACCATCGTTCTAGAAATCTTTTCTTCTACAATACGGTATAATTTGTAATTTTCCAAAGGGTATCTGAAGGAAGTTACGGCGGTGTAAAGTCAAAAGGACATATTGCCAATTTGACAGCTATTATGCGCACTTGCGATTACACAGGAATATACACCGATTAAATTTCACTGAAGCCCAATCACAATTAAGAATGCATCATATTATCTCCAAGCATGGATGGTGTGGTTTTATTGCGTACAGTTTAATTAATGCTACACTCTACTGAATATAAAGGCTTTATTGTCCTCAATAACGTTCCGCACGACGGGCGGGTAAAATGCTATTGGGAACAAAGTAAACTACTGAATTTAACTGTGTAATTTAATTGGTTTAATTTCAAGTTGCATAAGCATAAGTTGCATAAGGATATGGGTTGCAATATCATGTAATGCCAACTTATGCTGTTTTAGCGGAAGCATTAACCTGGAATTATAGAGATGACAGAAGGTTGCATTGTTTTGATAGTGTTGTGGAAAAACATGTTTTCTAAATTGAAACATAAATTTCACATTTAGACTTTTAGATTAGCTATAACTTTCCTGTGGGTTTGTTTTTCTTTTTCAATTTGCACTAATTTTTTTATGAATTGAATATTAATTATATTTTATGAACTGTTCCGCACGACGGGCGAATTAAATGTATCTATAAAGAGTGGGTTTAAATGATAGCGAGGTATATGATATTTTGCTAGCAGTAAATATTCTAGCGATAAAAGTAGAATAGCTCTTAAGCAAATGATTTTGGAGAATGATGTGAACCTTTAAATATATTTTGCGATCTGATGATATATGTATTAGGAATAATACGTAGCAGAATATAGATTGCATAATATAATATCGGCTGTAATATCAAGGGCTGCATTATCGATGTAATCCAAAAAATAACAACTGTATGAATATGATGCATTAGTGGAAGCATTAACCGGGAATTATGAGATAATATGATAATGGTGTAAAATTATATCGCATTATGCAACAAATGTGAATTTAGCTACCTTACAGTTTGGTCCCGATACTATATTGGCGGGTTGAGAGAAAAGTATTGGTGGGCCGCGTGTTTGGGACCCCTGGGGTAGATAATCTCAGTCTTCTGATTACAAATTATGATCGCATCAGTATATTTTGTGATCACAAACTAATAAGTTAAATCACCTCAGACTAGGCTGAGAGCGGTCAAGATTGAATGGTTGGGTTGGGTTGGGTAGGTTTGACTCAGGTTATATTGGGTTTTAATGATAGCGGAAAATATATAAATTTTAACAATAAATATTATAGCGGTAAAAGTGAAATAGTACTTAAGCAAATGATATTGGGGAATGATGTTAAGTAATAAATATACTTTGGAAACAGTCTGATGAAAAGATTTCATCATCTTTCATTGTTTGTTTCGTGTTTGTGTTCTGAATTATACCACACGACGGGCAGATTTATATATCAGGCGGGTTGAGGGATAATATTTGTCAAAATAAGAACAAAAATATTCACATTTAGACTTTTCTATTGGTTAAGATATTTATAGGTTACATTTTTTGCTTTTCAATTTGTATTCATTATATTTTATGGATTTGATATGAATTTTATTGTATGAATTGTTCCGCACGACGGGTGGGTTTAAAAAAGTGTTTTTAGATCATTTTTTCAAATGGTTCATTTAAAAAAAGGTTTTTTTTAAATAAAAATGTTCCGCGGGCAGCAACTATAGACAATAGAACGTTCAATTTACCCTGTAGAATTAATCCATACACAAAACCAATGGATTTGACTTCAAGATGCAGAACGGATCGTGTTCGAGTTCTGAATTATTCAGCACGACGGGCGGGTTTAAAAATGACTCAGGCGGACTGAGGGGAAATATTGTGTCGAAATAAAAATAATTAAACTTATAATTTTCAATTGATTAATATTTTTATGAGTGTACCCTATTTCATTTTTATTTTTCCATATTTTTTATGAATTGAATATGAATTTCATGTTATGAATTGCTCCGCACAACTGGCGGGTTTTAATGCTATATATATACATAAAGAAGAAATTATCTGTCTGTCTGTGTATGTATGCTTGAATATGAGGTGACATAATTGCGCTGGCTCATGGTTCGCTGGTTCAATTATCAGGGGCTTCAAACGCAAACGAAGCGATGGCTCATTTTTATGAAATAAAAATGTCCCGCGGGCAGCAATAAAACGTTCAATTTCACCGTATAGAATGAATTCATATACAAAACTAATGGATTTGACTTCAAGAACCAGAACGGATGGTGTTCGAGTTCTGAATTTTTCCTCACGTCGGGCGGGTTTAAATATGAGGCGGGTTGAGTGAAAATATATTGTCAAAATAAAATTAAAAATAATGAAATTTAGACTTTTTAATTGATTAAGGTCTTCATGAGTTTGGCTTATTTATTTTTAATTTGCAATATTTTTATGAATTGTTCCGCACAACGGGTGGGTTTTAATGCGGTTTTAATGCTATATATATACATAAAGAAGAAATTATCTGTCTGTCTGTGTATGTATGCTTGAATATGAGGTGACATAATTGCGCTGGTTCATGGTTCGCTGGTTCAATGATCAGAGGCTTCAAACGCAAACGAAGCGATGGCTCATTTTTATGAAATAAAAATGTCCCGCGGGCAGCAATAAAACGTTCAATTTCACCGTGTAGAATGAATTCATATACAAAACTAATGTATTTGACTTCAAGAACCAGAACGGATGGTGTTCGAGTTCTGAATTATTCCGCACGTCGGCCGGGTTTAAATATGAGGCGGGCTGAGTGAAAATATTTTGTCAAAATGTAAATTAAAAATAATGAATTTTAGACTTTTTAATTGATTAAGGTTTTTATGAGTTTGCCTTATTTATTTTTAATTTGCAATATTTTTATGAATTCTTCCGCACAACGGGCGGGTTTTAATGCTAGTCTATATATATAAAAGAGATCCTCTGTGTGTGTGTGTGTGTGTGTGTGTGTTTGTCCAACCCTCCTTGGTCCATTTTCTATCAGCTAATACTCGGCCACCACTTGGCGTACCTGCTAACAATATATACCATCACGTTGGAAATTTTCTTGTCTACACGATAGGATAAATTTCAAATTTTAAAAATAAAACCAAAAAAAGTTATCGCGGTGAAAACACAAAATGAACCCTGAAAAATGCGAAAATTGTGGTCAATGCTCTGCCATCTACTCCTCATAAACCAGAAATGGTACAGCCAAACAGATTATACCACTGTGTAGAGAATTTTCTGTTCTACAAGATAGGTTATAATTCAAATCCAAAAATAGAACATAAAAGATGTAAACATGACAAAATTTCAATCTATATTCAAAATTATATTTATACTCCACGCGTCCGATTTTCTATACTTTTTTCTCTATGTATCAAAAAATAATTATCACACAACTACATAAATAATACCATCATGCTGGAAATTTTGTTTGCTACAACACAGTATAATTTTTTATTTTCCAAAGTGTATTAAAAAAAAGTTACGGCGGTGTGAAGTCAAAATGACAAAGTCAAAAATGCAAAATTAGCACTGGAAACCGTGAATGTTTTGGTAAATATTCCCCTATCTATTCCTCATAAACCAGCAATGGTACAGCTATAAAAATTATACTATTGTGTAGATAATTTTGTGTTCTACAAGAAAAGTTATAATTTATACCCACAAATGATACAAAAAATGTGTAAAATTGGAAAATTGTCAAATACATCCAAAATTACACTTGAACACCGTGCGACTAAAATTAATTCATTTTTCTACCTATTTCTCAGGAACTATTTGTTACACATAAAAAAAAATTATACCATCGTGCTAGAAATTTTGTTTTCTACAATACGGTATAATTTGGAATTTTGCAAAGTGTATCTAAAGGAAGTTACGGCGGTGTAAATTCAAAAGGACATATTGCCAATTTGACAGCTATTATGCGCACTTGCGATTACACAGGAATATACTACTGTGTAGAGAATTTTGTGTTCTACAAGAAAAAGTGTAATTTATACGCACAAATGATACAAAAAACGTGTAAAATTGGCAAAATCCTCAAATACATCCAAAATTACACTTGAACACCGGGTGACTACAATTTATTCATTTTTATACCCATTTCTCAGGAACTATTTGTCATACATTAAAATTAATTATACCATCGTGCTAGAAATTTTGTTTCCTACAGTACGGTATAATTATTAATTTTCCAAAGTGTATCTGAAGGAAGTTACGGCGGTGTAAAGTCAAAAGGACATATTGCCAATTTGACAGCTATTATGCGTACTTGCGATTACACATGAATATACACTGATTAAATTTCACTGAAGTCCAATCACAATTTACGCACTTGCGATTACACAGGAATATACTACTGTGTAGAGAATTTTGTGTTATACAAGATAAGCTATAATTAATACCAACAAATGATACAAAAAACGTGTAAAATTGGCAAAATTCTCAAATACATCCAAAATTACACTTGAACACCGGGCGACTAAAATTAATTCATTTTTCTACTATTTCTCAGTAACTATTTGTTACACATAAAAATAAATTATACCATCGTTCTAGAAATCTTTTCTTCTACAATACGGTATAATTTGTAATTTTCCAAAGGGTATCTGAAGGAAGTTACGGCGGTGTAAAGTCAAAAGGACATATTGCCAATTTGACAGCTATTATGCGCACTTGCGATTACACAGGAATATACACCGATTAAATTTCACTGAAGCCCAATCACAATTAAGAATGCATCATATTATCTCCAAGCATGGATGGTGTGGTTTTATTGCGTACAGTTTAATTAATGCTACACTCTACTGAATATAAAGGCTTTATTGTCCTCAATAACGTTCCGCACGACGGGCGGGTAAAATGCTATTGGGAACAAAGTAAACTACTGAATTTAACTGTGTAATTTAATTGGTTTAATTTCAAGTTGCATAAGCATAAGTTGCATAAGGATATGGGTTGCAATATCATGTAATGCCAACTTATGCTGTTTTAGCGGAAGCATTAACCTGGAATTATAGAGATGACAGAAGGTTGCATTGTTTTGATAGTGTTGTGGAAAAACATGTTTTCTAAATTGAAACATAAATTTCACATTTAGACTTTTAGATTAGCTATAACTTTCCTGTGGGTTTGTTTTTCTTTTTCAATTTGCACTAATTTTTTTATGAATTGAATATTAATTATATTTTATGAACTGTTCCGCACGACGGGCGAATTAAATGTATCTATAAAGAGTGGGTTTAAATGATAGCGAGGTATATGATATTTTGCTAGCAGTAAATATTCTAGCGATAAAAGTAGAATAGCTCTTAAGCAAATGATTTTGGAGAATGATGTGAACCTTTAAATATATTTTGCGATCTGATGATATATGTATTAGGAATAATACGTAGCAGAATATAGATTGCATAATATAATATCGGCTGTAATATCAAGGGCTGCATTATCGATGTAATCCAAAAAATAACAACTGTATGAATATGATGCATTAGTGGAAGCATTAACCGGGAATTATGAGATAATATGATAATGGTGTAAAATTATATCGCATTATGCAACAAATGTGAATTTAGCTACCTTACAGTTTGGTCCCGATACTATATTGGCGGGTTGAGAGAAAAGTATTGGTGGGCCGCGTGTTTGGGACCCCTGGGGTAGATAATCTCAGTCTTCTGATTACAAATTATGATCGCATCAGTATATTTTGTGATCACAAACTAATAAGTTAAATCACCTCAGACTAGGCTGAGAGCGGTCAAGATTGAATGGTTGGGTTGGGTTGGGTAGGTTTGACTCAGGTTATATTGGGTTTTAATGATAGCGGAAAATATATAAATTTTAACAATAAATATTATAGCGGTAAAAGTGAAATAGTACTTAAGCAAATGATATTGGGGAATGATGTTAAGTAATAAATATACTTTGGAAACAGTCTGATGAAAAGATTTCATCATCTTTCATTGTTTGTTTCGTGTTTGTGTTCTGAATTATACCACACGACGGGCAGATTTATATATCAGGCGGGTTGAGGGATAATATTTGTCAAAATAAGAACAAAAATATTCACATTTAGACTTTTCTATTGGTTAAGATATTTATAGGTTACATTTTTTGCTTTTCAATTTGTATTCATTATATTTTATGGATTTGATATGAATTTTATTGTATGAATTGTTCCGCACGACGGGTGGGTTTAAAAAAGTGTTTTTAGATCATTTTTTCAAATGGTTCATTTAAAAAAAGGTTTTTTTTAAATAAAAATGTTCCGCGGGCAGCAACTATAGACAATAGAACGTTCAATTTACCCTGTAGAATTAATCCATACACAAAACCAATGGATTTGACTTCAAGATGCAGAACGGATCGTGTTCGAGTTCTGAATTATTCAGCACGACGGGCGGGTTTAAAAATGACTCAGGCGGACTGAGGGGAAATATTGTGTCGAAATAAAAATAATTAAACTTATAATTTTCAATTGATTAATATTTTTATGAGTGTACCCTATTTCATTTTTATTTTTCCATATTTTTTATGAATTGAATATGAATTTCATGTTATGAATTGCTCCGCACAACTGGCGGGTTTTAATGCTATATATATACATAAAGAAGAAATTATCTGTCTGTCTGTGTATGTATGCTTGAATATGAGGTGACATAATTGCGCTGGCTCATGGTTCGCTGGTTCAATTATCAGGGGCTTCAAACGCAAACGAAGCGATGGCTCATTTTTATGAAATAAAAATGTCCCGCGGGCAGCAATAAAACGTTCAATTTCACCGTATAGAATGAATTCATATACAAAACTAATGGATTTGACTTCAAGAACCAGAACGGATGGTGTTCGAGTTCTGAATTTTTCCTCACATCGGGCGGGTTTAAATATGAGGCGGGTTGAGTGAAAATATTTTGTCAAAATAAAATTAAAAATAATGAAATTTAGACTTTTTAATTGATTAAGGTCTTCATGAGTTTGCCTTATTTATTTTTAATTTGCAATATTTTTATGAATTGTTCCGCACAACGGGCGGGTTTTAATGCGGTTTTAATGCTATATATATACATAAAGAAGAAATTATCTGTCTGTCTGTGTATGTATGCTTGAATATGAGGTGACATAATTGCGCTGGTTCATGGTTCGCTGGTTCAATGATCAGGGGCTTCAAACGCAAACGAAGCGATGGCTCATTTTTATGAAATAAAAATGTCCCGCGGGCAGCAATAAAACGTTCAATTTCACCGTGTAGAATGAATTCATATACAAAACTAATGGATTTGACTTCAAGAACCAGAACGGATGGTGTTCGAGTTCTGAATTATTCCGCACGTCGGCCGGGTTTAAATATGAGGCGGGCTGAGTGAAAATATTTTGTCAAAATGTAAATTAAAAATAATGAAATTTAGACTTTTTAATTGATTAAGGTTTTTATGAGTTTGCCTTATTTATTTTTAATTTGCAATATTTTTATGAATTCTTCCGCACAACGGGCGGGTTTTAATGCTAGTCTATATATATAAAAGAGATCCTCTGTGTGTGTGTGTGTGTGTGTGTGTGTGTGTTTGTCCCACCCTCCTTGGTTCATTTTATATGAACTGGTACTCGGTCATGACTTGGCGTACCCGCTAAAAATGTATACCATCATGTTTGAAATTCTCTTGTCTACACCATACATTAAATTTTAAGTTTTAAAAATGAAACCGAAAAAAGTTATAGCAGTGAAAAGACAAAATGAACCCTGGAAAATGCGAAAATTTTGGTCAATATTCTGAAGACTACTCCTCCTGAACCAGCAATGGTAAAACTATACAACGTATACCACTGTGTAAGAAATTTTCTTTTCTACTCAACGAACTATAATTTATACCAAAAAATTAAATATAAGACATGTAAAATGGAAAAAAAGTCAATCTACATTCAAAATTATATTTAAACTCCACGCGTCCGATTTTCTATACTTTTTTCTCTATTTCTCAAAAACTAATTATCACATATCTAAATAAATAATACCATCATGCTGGGAATTTTGTTTTCTACAACACGGTATAATTTTTAATTTTCCAAAGTGTATAAAAAAAAGTTGCGGCGGAGTGAAGTGTAAATGACAAAGTCAAAAAAGCAAAATTAGCAAAAACAACGTGAATATTTTGGTCAATATTTCGCTATCTATTCCTCATAAACCAGCAATGGTACAGCTATAAAAATTATACTATTATGTAGATAATTTTGTGTTCTATAAGAACATTTATAATTTGTACCCAAAAATGATACAAAAAACGTGTAAAATTGGCAAAATTCTCAAATACATCCAAGATTACACTTGAACACCGGGTGACTAAAATTAATTCATTTTTCTACCTATTTCTCAAGAAATATTTGTCACACATCAAAATAAATTATACCAACGTGCTAAAAATTTTGTTTTTCTACAATACGGTATAGTTTTTAATTTTCCAAAGCGTATCTGAAGGAAGTTACGGCGGTGTAAAGTCAAAAGCACATATTACCAATTTGACAGCTATTATGCGCACTTGCGATTACGCAGGAATATACACCGATTAAATTTCACTGAAACCCAATCACAATTAAGAATGCATCATATTAGCTCCAAACATGGATGGTGTGGTTTTATTGGGTACAGTTTAATTAATGCTACACTATACTGAATAGAAAGGCTTTATTGTCCTCAATATTTACACATGAATTGTTCCGCCCGACGGGCGGGTAAAATACTACTGGGAACAAAGTTAACTACTGAATTTTACTGTATAATTTAATTGGTTTAATTTCAAGTTGCATAAGCTTAAGTTGCATAAGGATATGGTGTAAGAACTATAATTATCGCTAAATTAGGCAATCACACAACTGGCAACTTTAGGATGGTGAAGTGAAATTTGGGAGTGGTGATTGGTTTTGTTTTTTTTTGTTTTTTTTGGGAGCAACGTGTGTGGCAATCAACTGGGCAGTCAATTGAGTCAGATCGAGTCATATTCACGGGGAATTCAACTGTGGAGATTCAGCAGTCGTTACTCAAATTCAATCGTCAAGTTTCATCATCGTCAATCAAATCGTTCGAGCACTCAAATGTTCAAATAAGGTTGATCGAGGAAACTCCGTAGAACAACTATTTCTACAAAGACACAGGCTACAGAGAAAATATTTCAGGTTAGTCCACAGTTCTCACAAAATATTGTAGAAATAGTTCTTCCTGTGTCGAGTTTTCGTCGGTTCAACGTCAGTTTCATATCTTCAAATAGTTATATCTTCATTTCTTTCTACATTTCTTTCTTTCTTTCTCTAATCTTCCATTTCTTCTTCTTCTCTTTCTTTCTTTCATATCTACATATCTTCAGTTTCATAGACTTCAAATCTTCAAATCAAGTTTCAAATCTGCAGCAGAAGGAATGCCCCATCGATGCATTGAACAAATACATTACCGATGTCATCTCAAGGAGAGTGCCTACTAAAAAACTACGTTTTCGCTCTGATGACAAAGCCTGGTTCACCAACGAATGTCGCAGCGCTCGTGAATCCAAGCAGGAGGCTTACCACAAGTGGCTCCAATCACGCTCAGCCGATTCATGGAATGTCTACACTGAGGCCAGACGGCATGCTGAGCATGTGTATTCAGAAGCGGAAACACGTCACTCAAAGAAACTTGCTGAAAAGCTAACATCTGCCAATGACGCCCACAAATGGTGGTCAACGTTGAAATCGTCAGTGTTTGGACATGACCTGTCTGTCCCTCCTTTATTTTCAGCGAACGGTGAGCTCAAAATCAACCCAACAGAGAAGGCAGAGTTGCTTATGGATTACTTCAATACCAAGCAATGTCAAGGGTCCATTCCGTCTGACGATTCATCTGTCCTCGCCCCTAAAATCAAAGGCATTGCCTTCCGATCAAGAGAAGTGGCGAATCTCATGAAAGACCTTGATGCCCACGGAGGAACAGACCCTCTGAATATGTTTCCGCTATTTTTCAAGAACACGGCAGATACTCTAGCTCCGAAGCTCAGTGCTCTTTTCAGGCGCTTGATGAAGACTGGTTCGTTTCCATCATGTTGGCGGGTTGCGAATATCACGCCCATACCAAAAGGAACCAATTCAGCTGATGTTGCAAACTACCGGCCAATATCAATTACGCCGATTCTGTCCAAAATATTCGAGCACTTGATATCTTCCAGACTGTCCAAGTACCTGGAGAGCAACAATCTGCTGTCGGAAAACCAATTTGCATACCGCAAAAAACTCAGCACGACTGACGCTCTGCTTACTATCACGCATGAGCTCCAGCAAGTGCTAGACAAAGGCAGTGAAGCCTGGATTGTGCAGTTGGATTTCTCGGCAGCATTTGACCGTGTGAGCCACCAGGGCTTGTTGCAAAAACTGAGAAAGATTGGAGTCGGCGGCCGTTTGCTAAGTGTTTTGCATCAATTTCTATCCAATCGCGTACAACGTGTTGCCATCGATGGAGCATACAGTGGCTGGCAGAGCATTGCGTCCGGTGTCCCGCAGGGAAGTGTGTTGGGTCCTATTTTGTTCAACATTTACACCGCTGACCTGTACACAACCACACGCAGCCCTGTATATGGATATGCTGATGATATCACCTTGATGGCTGTAATTTCATCTCCTTCGGACAGACCACAGGTACGTCAAACGGTCAACGACGATCTCAGCAGCGTCCTGAAGTGGTGTGAGAGGTGGAATATGATGCTGAACACTTCGAAATCTAAATGCTTGTTGGTTTCTAGGTCACGTACCGTTCAGCCTTCACATGGAGCTATCCTCATAAATGACGCCCAACTCAACGTGTGTGATGAGCTCAAAATATTGGGAGTACATGTAGACTCAAAGCTCACGTTTGAGAGTCACATTCGGAAGCTAGTTTGTTCGGCATCGCGGAAACTGGGATTTATAAGAAAGGCATATCGGATGTTCGGTAGCAGCACAATCTCAAAAAGTTGTTTTCGCTGTTTCATTTTGCCAATTCTGGAGTACTGCGCCCCCGTGTGGTCTTCTGCTGCGGATTGTCACCTCAATCTCATCAACAGAGTTGTTAGAACTTGCAAGTTCCTCTGTGGTGACTTGGTTCTTGGTGATCTTTGCCATCGTCGAAAGGTCAGCAGTGTGTGCATGCTGTACAAGATCAAGCACAACGACCATCATCCGATGAGCAAGTCAATTCCTGATGATTTCGTGGCAGCAAGAAGCACACGGTTTACATCCAAACAGCATTCCCAGTGCATGGCTCCAATTCGTTGTCGTACAAAACAATTCCAACGTTGCTTTCTTCCGGCCACTGTGTCTACTTGGAACACGTTGAAGGAGGAGGCTTTCTTGCAGAGCAATTTGAACAAATTCAAGGCCAAAGTAAATGAAATGCTACTGAAAGAGCGGAATTGACTGTTGAGTCTTATTAATTGTATATTTATTCATATTTATTGTTATTTATTCATGCTTATTGTTATTTATTTTCTATTTATTTATATTTATTCCTATTTTACTCTCTATTTATTACTATTTATCATTGGTTGTTGTTATTTATTAAATTATACTTTTACTCAGTGCTGGCTGTTGTTGTTTATTGAATCATATTTATTGTTGTTGCTGTTTATTGAGTCATATTTATTGTTGTTGTTGTTTATTGAATTATATTTATTGTTGTTTCTGTTTATTGAATCATATTTATTGTTGTTGTTGTTTATTGAATCATATTTATTGGTGTTATTGTTTATTGAATCATATTTATTTGTGTTGTTGTTACTTATTGAATCATATTTATATTTATTGTTGGATGTTTCTTTTTTGAATCATATGTATTGTTCTTGATTGTTATTTATTACTTATTTATTAATATTTATTCTTATTTATTGATGGCTGTTTTTTAATGAATCACATATTTATTGTTGATTGTTATTATTTATTGAGGAACGTGGGCGGAGTGACATTATGGATTGTTATCGGATGATGGTTTATTATTTATTGTTATTTATTTATTATTTTCTTTCCAACTCTCTTTCTAGACTTATTTCTCTTCGAATTCTCTTTCTGTCTTAATCTTTTGGGCGCTTCCGGTACATGGGGCCACCTTAGGGTGGTAATAGTGCTTGCACTCTTCCCATGCTACTGGATTTGCCTGTAATTAATAATAATAATAAAGACTATTCTTCACATCAGTTGCTTGATTCTTCAATGTAAAACTTCAATCTTAACGAGCAATTATGGCGTCTGCCAATATTGAATTGGCTAAAGCTAAAAAACAAGCCAGAGATTCTATCACGAAGAGAGGCCAGATCAAACGTTCGATTACAGTCATTTTGAAAAATCTCCACAGTGTCACTGACGCTTCCTTTGTGCACCAACAATGTGAGCTTGTGTCAAATAAGCTAGGTGACGTCGCCGCGTGTGATGAGCGAATTCTGGAAGTCTTCGTGGAGTGTGGTGTAGTTGAGGCCGATGAGGACTCCTACAACGCGGAGGTCGACGAACAGGCGGAGTATGCGATGAACATACAGCAGAAATTGCACGCCATGCAGGTTCGCTCACCTTGTGCAGTCAACAACACACAGAACAATCACGAGGTGAGTCCGCCCCATTCACGTTTACCGGACATTCACATCAAACCGTTCGGTGGCTCTCAAAGCGATGTGTTGGAGTTCAATGATTTTTTCAAATCGTTTCAAGATATAATAGACAGTCGTCCTCTATCAGGCGCAACAAAATTGACGTATCTCAAGAGTTATTTGCGTAATAGCGCGTTGGATCTGATCAAACATCTGTCTAACACTGATGACAACTACACGGTGTCTCTGGAATTTCTGAAAAGAGAGTATCTAGACCCCGACATTGTTTGTGATCGACACATACACAAAATTTTGACTCTCCGCTTGAAGGATGACAGTCCGGAAAGTGTTCGAGTTTATTGTAACTCGATCAGAATGTCCATCTACGAGCTCAGAAACTTCGGTCTAGACGCGCTGAACTCGGGCTGTCTGGGAGACAAAATCATCAGTCATGTTGTGTGTGATCGGCTACCAGCAGAGTTCAAATTGCGACTGAATCTCATAACAGGTACGGATTATCCATCATGTCATCAATTACTGGAGCATTCCAACACTGTTGTTAAAACTCTGATGAGGTCACGTACAGAAGACAATGTCAAAGGTCAAACATCAGATTCACCACGAATGAAAGTACAACCAACACAGAAGGAGAACATCAACCAAACAACATTGGGCTCATTCAACATTCAACATGTCAAAAATTCGGAGATGAATGGTTATCACATCAAAAAGTGTAAATTGTGCGAAAAGTCAGGTCATTCAATGCTGAGATGTGACGTCTACAGTACACCTCGTCTTCGAGTCGACAGACTCCAACAACTCAAATTGTGTACTCTGTGTAGCGGCGGCCACAGTGCCAGCAATTGCCCATCAAAGGTAAAGGGTCTTTCCTTCAACTGTGAGTTTTGTAAAGCAAACACGCACATATCAGCCGTGTGTATGCAGTCCAGCAGGACGGCGCCCATTCAAAGTCGGTTGTGCATTCTGAACAATCTGCAGGACAGAACAGTTCTTCTACCCTCCATTTCAATGATATTGCACACAGCTGGAGAGAATGTGCAGCTTGTCAGATGCTTGTTAGATCTGGGGTCGCAAGCTTCTTACCTGAGTGGAAACTTGGCGGACAAAATGCACCTCACGTCGTCAAACAACATTGAATTCAATGTCAAAACTTTCATTGGCTGTGAAAAGAGAACATATCCAGTGGTGAAGTGTAATGTCATTGTCACTCCAACAAAACAGATCGTTGCATCATTTCTCGTCGACAAAACAATGAATCTCGACTATATTGTACCCGGAGTGAAGGATGCTGTACAACGATCCAAATAAGAAGGCCGGAGGTTAGCAGATTCGTTCTTCTATCACCAAGTAGATGACCATGTCAGTGGATTCGACTGCTTGATCGGAGCGGATCTGATGACTCATCTAAGACCACTCAACACTGTATCGTTTCTTGGGGGTACAGCTTATTCTGTCGATGACGGGCTGATCATTTTCGGCGATATTCAGCGTCAGTACGGTGTCGACTGTTCAATGTCAACTACAGGCGATTGTTGCGACCAGACTGCGACTATCAATTCATCGGCGTCAGAGTTAGACACTTCAACTATGTCGGCCCAAAATCAGGCGCATAGCCTTACTCAGTGTGAAGTAGATGTACTTGTCAATTATGCAGTGAACCCTCGGGCGTCATATTTCAACCCAATCGCGTCGATAGTGGACGAAAGCGACGTCGATCTTCAAGTCGAAAACATGTTCAGTGTCGAAAGCATTGGCATTCACGATCCTGATTCAGCAGAAAAATACAACTTGGAAATTGAAAAGTTTCAAAATGAAATCGAGTACCGGGACGGGAAGTACCAGGTGAAGATTCCGTTCAGCGAAAATATCAAAGAAGTGTCGTCAAACTTTGATGCAGCGTACGCCACAACATTACGCGTTCGTTCTTCACTCGAGTCATAGGGACTTCTTCAACAGTACGAGAAAACATTCGAAGAACAGCTGAAACAAGGCATCATAGAGGAAGTTCCGAATACATCAGGGGGGCTTTCTAACTGCGTTTTCATACCCCACCATCCGGTAGTCAAGACTGGAGATCAGGAAACTACCAAAGTCAGGGTGGTGTACAATTGCAGTTTTAAAACGAACAAAAACATGACTTCGTTAAATCAGGCTTGTTTTCAAGGCGTAAATCTGATGAACGACCTCCTCACACTAATCATGAAATTTCGCAGAAACCGATTTGTGCTTCTAGCGGACATAGAAAAGGCATTTCTACAAATTGTCCTTAAAGATGAAAGTGATCGTGATAAATTTTGCTTTTTGTGGGTTCATAAATCCGGACAGTTGAAGATTTATCGTTTTTGCACCATTTTGTTTGGTCTCAACTGTAGCCCATTCATACTCAACTACGTCATTCAACATCATCTCAACCGTTATTCATCGGGTATCGGTGTTGAAGCGCTCAAAGAGGGATTTTACGTCGATAATTTTGTATGTTCAACGTGTTCTGTCGAAGATTTGTGGCAGGTATATGAGAGCAGCAGGTCCATCATGGCCGAAGGTGGCTTCAATCTTCGTAGCTTTAGCACGAACGAGACCACGTTACAGGAGCGGCTGCGTGTAGATGGAGCTTCTACGAGTCACAGTCAAAACGCAGAGAAGCTTCTCGGGTATCTATACTATCCGGAAGAGGATACGATTTCACTGTCACATTTCGAATTCAAATCAGGTCAAGTTACTAAACGCTCGATCCTGAGTGACATCAGTCGTGTGTTTGATCCATTGTCCCTTACCTTGCCGGTAACTATCAGAGGAAAACTGCTCATGAAAGAGTTGTGGGATAGAGGTCTCAACTGGGACACTGAAGTTCCACAGTCGATCACTCAGAAGTGGGAACCCCTCAAATCAGATTTACTGAAGCTTCAAGAATTTCAGTTTTGTCGAATGACTTCCTCAGATGAATCAAATGATAACTGTCTTCATGTGTTCTGTGACGGTTCAAAACAATGCTACGGTATAGCTTGCTACTCAGTGTCTGAAGATAACGGATCTTCTAACCTGACATTTGCCAAGAGCAAAGTATCGCCGGGCAACAAGAGCATACCACAGATGGAACTACTTGCAGTATATCTGGCATGCAAGTGTCTTCCAACCATCAGGTCGACCCAAGCAGCGAACAATTTCAAAAGAATTATAATCTGGTGTGATGCTCAAGTCGTGTTACAGTGGATTCTCGAAGGATGCAAATCAAAGAACAAGTTCAATAACAGACTGAGAGAGATAAAGGAGATGGTGACTAAGCTGGAAGAGAGCGGCTGCAATATTAACTTCAAGTATGTGTCCACCGGTGATAATGTTGCTGATTTGTTAACTCGTGGAATCTCAACGAGAATGTTTCAACGTGAATTTAAAAAATGGACACATGGACCCGAATGGCTGCTGAAGACTGAGTCTTGGCCAGTCCATGATCTGAAAGCAGTCTCTGAAGAGGCGAAAGCCAAGATCCACGTCAATGCTAGCATCTTTCTCCAGGAGGGTGCTTGCGAAGAACCTATTCTTCAAGCTGAAAAATATTCAACTCTAACAAAACTGTTCAGAGTCACATCAAAGATATTTCAGTTTATTAACAAAACCAGACATGTCGAGGAGAATCCTTACAAACAGGCGAATGAGTATTGGGTTCGTGTAATGCAGCGAAAGTCGTTCAAGGAAGAACTAGCCTTCTTGAACGATCCGAGGAAGGACAAACAGCGTGTCCCAAAATATGTTTCTGACTTGAGCCTGTGTATTGACCAAATGGGATTGATACGCTGTCAGGGGCGAATATCAAAGTTGAACAACGTCTCATGTCAAATCAAACAGCCTATATTGCTCGCCAAATCGCATCACATCACAACGCTCATGGTTGAGCATCAGCATCGAAAGTGCCAGCATTTAGGTGTAGGAACAACACTCACACAGTTACGCGAAAAAGGATTATGGATACCGGCTGGACGACAGGTGGTGAAGGGTATCATAAGACAATGTGTAGTATGCCAAAAATTGAATAATTTGTCATACAGATATCCACGTCTGACGAATCTACCAAAGGAAAGAATTACATTCATCAAACCGTTTGCTCACACCGCGTTGGACTACACAGGTCATGTAATGGTGCGCAACGATACAAACGGTACAATGGAAAAGATGTATATTCTGGTGTATACGTGCATGACTATTCGTTGCGTTCATCTCGACCTTCTTCGAGACATGAGTCTCCAGACGTTACTTGGATCATTTCAAAGATTCTGCAACACCTATACTGTACCAGAGTCACTTTACACCGACAACGCGCCTCAATTTTTAGCAAGTCAAAGGTTTCTCAACGAGGTAATACTGGGTGATGATTTTCAAGAGGAACTTGCCTCTCATCACATCACACACAACACTATTCCAGTGTATGCTAGCTGGGTAGGAGGTATATATGAGCGACAAGTGAAGACAGTCAAATCTTGTTTGTGCAAGGTAGTAGGCCGAGCCAAGATCAGTGCTGATGATCTACTGACACACCTATCAAACATTCAAAATATGATCAACAACAGACCACTAACCTACGTGTTTAGTGAAATCGACGAAATTGAACCTTTAACACCGAACCATGTCCTCAAATTGTCTCAAAGTGTTCAGTTATACCTGAGTGACCAAGACAACTCAGACCCTTTATGGGAACAAGAAGGAACAGACCTTCATGCATCGCTGAATCGAACCTTGAATGCTCAACAAACACTATTTGAAGAATTCAAACAAAGATGGTATCGAGAGTATTTATTAAGTCTTCGTGAGATGAGTCGTGCTGTTTTCGAAGCACACTGGGAAAACCGAATCCGGTGTGGAGTTGTCGTACTGATCGAAACCAAATCTCAACCTCGCATCTTCTGGAAAATGGGTAAAGTCATCAAATTACTTCCGGGCGATGACGGAAAGGTGCGACAAGTGGTGCTGCGAACAAACAAAGGGAAGACTGCTCGTCATTCAATTAGACAGCTGTACCCTCTAGAAGTGCAAATCTTTCATGCCGGCACTCGTCAAACGACAGAACATCATCGAGATGAAGTGTCCACGTCAGATCATTTGAATGAAGTCCACCAAGAACGACCTAAAAGAACAGCGGCAAAGAATCAAAGAGAAATGGTACAGAAACTGATCTCTGAAGATCGCCTTTAACTTCAGACAGCGTATTTTTATATTCTCCTGTGTTCAAATATTGTCTTCAACTCAACGCAAATTTCCTTTCAAACTACACTCAATTTCAACTCAACTTCATCACAATCTCCAACTCAAACAACCATTTCAACGCATTCAAGCTTCACAGTCTATCGGATTCAACAGCTTCGTATTTCAAGCCGTGTTCATCATCATGGAGATCGTCATCATCCTCATCGAGTTCAATCATTATGCATCTGCCTTCAATTGCCGGTGTATGCAGAATTCTTCGAATTCCGCATCTGTTCGGGGGAGTGTGTAAGAACTATAATTATCGCTAAATTAGGCAATCACACAACTGGCAACTTTAGGATGGTGAAGTGAAATTTGGGAGTGGTGATTGGTTTTTTTTTTTGTTTTTTTTTGGGAGCAACGTGTGTGGCAATTAACTGGGCAGTCAATTGAGTCAGATCGAGTCATATTCGCGGGGAATTCAACTGTGGAGATTCAGCAGTCGTTCCTCAAATTCAATCGTCAAGTTTCATCATCGTCAATCAAATCGTTCGAGCACTCAAATGTTCAAATAAGGTTGATCGAGGAAACTCCGTAGAACAACTATTTCTACAAAGACACAGGCTACAGAGAAAATATTTCAGGTTAGTCCACAGTTCTCACATATGGGTTGTAATATCATGCAATGCCAACTATATGAATATGCTGTTTTAGCGGACGCATAAATCTGGAATTATAGAGATGACAGAAAGTTTCATTGTTTTGATAGTGTTACACTTCTGAATTACTACACACGAAGGACGGGTGTGAATTTGAGCAGTGTTGAGGGAAAAACATCGTCAATAATTAAAACAAGAATTTACAAATTTGACTTTTTCTGTTGGTCGTTTTTCATCAATTTTCTTTGTGTTTGTTTCGTGTTTGAGTTCTTAATTATTCCGCACGACGGGCAGCTTTAAATATGAGGCGGGTTGTGGAAAAACATGTTTTCTAAATTGAAATATAAATTTCACATTTCGACTTTTATATTGGCTAAAACATTCCTATGGGTTTGTTTTTCTTTTTCAATTTTCACTAATTTTTTTATGAATTGAATATTAATTATATTTTATGAACTGTTCCGCACGACGGGCGAATTAAATGTATCTATAAAGAGTGGGTTTAAATGATAGCGAGGTATATGATATTTTGCTAGCAGTAAATATTCTAGCGATAAAAGTAGAATAGCTCTTAAGCAAATGATTTTGGAGAATGATGTGAACCTTTAAATATATTTTGCGATCTGATGATATATGTATTAGGAATAATACGTAGCAGAATATAGATTGCATAATATAATATCGGCTGTAATATCAAGGGCTGTATTATCGGTGTAATCCAAAAAATAACAACTGTATGAATATGATGCATTAGTGGAAGCATTAACCGGGAATTATGAGATAATATGATAATGGTGTATAATTATATCGCATTATGCAACAAATGTGAATTTAGATACCTTACAGTTTGGTCCCGATACTATATTGGCGGGTCGAGAGAAAAGTATTGGTGAGCCGCGTGTTTGGGACCCCTGGGGTAGATAATCTCAGTCTTCTGATTACAAATTATGATCGCATCAGTATATTTTGTGATCACAAACTAATAAGTTAAATCACCCCAGACTAGGCTGAGAGCGGTCAAGATTGAATGGTTGGGTTGGGTTGGGTTGGGTAGGTTTGACTCTGGTTATATTGGGTTTTAATGATAGCGGAAAATATATATATTTTAACAATAAATATTATAGCGGTAAAAGTGAAATAGTACTTAAGCAAATCATATTGGGGAATGATGTTAAGTAATAAATATAGTTTGGAAACATTCTGATGAAAAGATTTCATCATCTTTCATTGTTTGCTTCGTGTTTGTGTTCTGAATTATACCACACGACGGGCAGATTTATATATCAGGCGGGTTGAGGGATAATATTTGTCAAAATTAGAACAACAATATTCACATTTAGACTTTTCTATTGGTTAAGATATTTATAGTTTACATTTTTTGCTTTTCAATTTGTATTCCTTATATTTTATGGATTTGATATGAATTTTATTGTATGAATTGTTCCGCACGACGGGTGGGTTTAAAAAAGTGTTTTTAGATCATTTTTTCAAATGGTTCATTTAAAAAAAGGTAATTTTTTTTAAAATAAAAATGTTCCGCGGGCAGCAACTATAGACAATAGAACGTTCAATTTTCCCTGTAGAATTAATCCATACACAAAACCAATGGATTTGACTTCAAATATGAATTTTATTGTATGAATTGTTCCCCACGACGGGCGGGTTTAAAAAAGGTGTTTCCATTGTTTAGTTCATTTTTTTCAAATGGTTCATTTAAAAAAGGTATTTTTTTACAAATAAAAATGCTCCGCGGGCAGCAACTATAGACAATAGAACGTTCAATTTACCCTGTAGAATTAATCCATACACAAAACCAATGGATTTGACTTCAAGATCCAGAACGGATCGTGTTCGAGTTCTGAATTATTCAGCACGACGGGCGGGTATAAAAATGACTCAGGCGGACTGAGGGGAAATATTTTGTCGAAATAAAAATAATTAAACTTATAATTTTCAATTGATTAATATTTTTATGAGTGTACCCTATTTCATTTATATTTTTCCATATTTTTTTACGAATTGAATATGAATTTCATGTTATGAATTGCTCCGCACAACGGGCGGGTTTTAATGTTATATATATACATAAAGAAAAAATTATCTGTCTGTCTGTGTATGTATGCTTGAATATGAGGTGACATAATTGCGCTGGTTCAATGATCAGGGGCTTCAAACGCAAACGAAGCGATGGCTCATTTTTATGCAATAAAAATGTCCCGCGGGTAGCAATAAAACGTTCAATTTCACCGTATAGAATGAATTCATATACAAAACTAATGGATTTGACTTCAAGATCCAGAACGGATGGTGTTCGAGTTCTGAATTATTCCTCACGTCGGGCGGGTTTAAATATGAGGCGGGTTGAGTGAAAATATTTTGTCAAAATAAAATTAAAAATAATGAAATTTAGACTTTTTAATTGATTAAGGTCTTCATGAGTTTGCCTTATTTTTTTTTTATTTGCTACATTTTTATGAATTCCTCCGCACAACGGGCGGGTTTTAATGCTAAATGAGAACTTAAATTAAATAATATATAATTAAATCGCATTATACAATAAATGTGAATTAATCTGGCTTACACTTTGGTTTCTATATTATATTGGCGCGCTGCGAGAACATTATTGGCGGGCCGCGTGTTGGATGCTAAGAGGGGATGAGATGATATAAGATGAGATGTGATGGTTGGGTTGGGTTTGGTAGGATTGCGTCAGGATATATTGGGTTTAATATGAATGCGGAATATGATGTATGTATATAAATGTATATGAATGTATGTATATGAATTTTTTGCCAGTAAATATTGTTCTGGCAAAAGTATAAGAGTACTTGTGCAAATGATGTTGGGGAATGATGTTAAGTTATACATATATTTTGGAAACCTTCTGATGAAAATGTTTCATTTTTCATTGTTCTTCATTATTTCGTGTTTGAGTTCTGAATATTCCCGTATGACGGGCAGGCTTAAATATGACGCTATTTGAGGGAAATATTTTGTCCAAATATATATATATATAAATATTCACCTTTATACTTTTCTATTAGATAAGAATTACTGCGTCTACATTTTTCTTTTTAATTCGTATCTCTTCTTTTTTTAATTGAATACAAATTTAATAGTAGGAATTGCTCCGCACGACGGGCGGAATTACTTGCTAGAATTTTCACTGTTTGTTTCGTGTTTGTGTTTTGAATTTTTTCGCACGACGGACAGGAAGGAGGTTTAAATATGAGGCGGGCTGAGTGAAAATAGTTTGTAAAAATAAAAATAAAAATAATTAAACTTGGACTTTTCAATTTATTACAAATTTTATGAGTGTGCCCTTTTTCTTTTTTAATTTTCAATATTTTTTATGAATTAAACATGAATTTCATTTTAAGAATTGTTCCGCACAACGGGCGGGTTTTAATGCTAGTATATATATATATATATATATATATATAGACACAATACTGACATATAAAATATAATATAGACATAAACTGTGATATAGACACGTGCATTTGTGCAATAGAATTATACATTAATTTGTATACTTTTCAAGCAACCTTTGACCAACTAGTTAGATCAAAAACACTTTAATATAAGTACCGCATAATCAGATTATGTTTTATCTGCAAAATCCATTTAGACAAGAAAGTGGTTCTGAAGTCTGAGTTCTGCTGAGTCTGTTCGGGTCAACATCCCGGATGTCGAGGTTATTGTTCCTACTTCAACAATTCAGCCAAAGGTGACAGTTACCAACATACCAGACGATTCGACTCCTGAGAGTCTTCTCAGTACCCTCCGGTTGAAGAACTTTTTCCTGTCTTCCGCTTCAGCATCTGAACTCAGGGTGCTCTTCATCGCCAGATCCCGTGCTGGTGCCCGACTTGCTGTATTGTCTCCTGCTGTTCGGGACGCAATACGACTCTTGGGCGATCGCCTCTTTGCTGATCTCTACTCGTGCCCAGTCTACAAACGGTTTTGGGTCGCGCGCTGTCAACGATGCGCAGGACTCGGCCACAAGACCAGCCGATGCTTCCCCAGCAATCCGGAATGCTGTGGGCACTGAGCTGGAGCCCATCGCTCGGTGAACTGCCCCGATCATTCGGCTCGCTGTTGCGCCAATTGCAAAAGAGCGGGTCGTCCTCACGATCACTCCTCTTTCTCCTCTGAATGTCCGTCTTTTCTGGCCGTTCGGCACTCGCTGCGTACTAGGACAAACGGTTCTCTCTTCCTGACTCTTCGCCTCAAAGTGCGCCGCTTCTGACTATACTCTCTGATTCCTCGTCCAGTACTCAATGACTATCTTCACCCGTCGTCTCATCTGCTCCTGCTTTTCGTTGTTCTAAGCTCCTCGTCTATGTTTGTACCTCTTCCTGCTGTCTTCCGTCCCACAATAACGTCAACTCAACACTCTCTTCAAATTTTACCTTTAGGTCTACTCAATGTCTGCTCCGCTCGCAACAAGTCCGCCTATGTCTCCGAACTACTCCTTTCTCAGAATCTCTCCTTTTTCTGCCTGACTGAATCCTGGCTCATGGACTCAGACGTGAATGCCTTTTTGTCCCTACTGTCTCCTACTTACGGCTTTCTTCATGCTTCGCGTTCCTCTTCGGGGTGTGCGAAAACTATCGGTGGCGGTGTCGGGATAATATTCAAAACCGTGTACAACAACAACAAACAACAAACATATATTTACTATAGCGCCTGTAAAAACACGGGCGCGCATAACTTAAAGACGAACAACAAAGCGTAAATACATATATACATATGCATACATACACAAACATGCACATATACATATACATACATACACAAACATGCACTTATACATATACATACATACACAGACATGCACTTATACATACACATATACACATGAGTTTTGAGTACAATAAGGAGGAATAGAAAATGGATAGCTGAATGGAATCATAGTTTGGCGAAAGGAGTGAGAGTGTGAGAAGCAGGATCAAACCAGATGTCAAAAAGGTGATTTTGAAGTAGGGAAGCAAACATGCGGTAGGATGAAGATGAAAGAATATGAGAAGGAAGAGAATTATAGATGCGCGGACCGAAGAAAGTAAAAGATTTAGAGGATCACGAAGATTCATTAGTGGCCCGAGGACAGATGAGGGGAACAGGTCTACGAGAAGAAACATTATCAGAACGAGTTAAAAGACTGACTAGGTAGGGCGGATGACTAGGATCATGAAGGAGTTTGAAGATTAGACAGCAAAGGCGAAAGTGGATACGAGAGACAATTGGAAGCCAACGAAACTTAAATAGAAAACTGGAGGTATGACGGCAAGGAGTAGGGTGAAGAACAAATCGGCAAGATTGGTTAAGAACGCGTTGTAGTATATTTAGGGAAGAACGAGGTAAGCTAAAGTATAGTGAGTTGCAATAGTCTAATCTAGAGAGTATAAGAGAATTAACAAGTTTGATAGATAAAGATTGATCGAGACAGGGACGAATGAGATAGAGTGAACGTAGGATCAGACGACAAGTGCGTGCGACGGAGCGAATGTTATCTACAAAGGAGAGCGAAGAATAAAAAATAATACCAAGATTTCGAACGGTAACGGCTAGAGGAACTGAGAGCACCATTTCACTGTGTACAACCATTTCCCTTTCTTTCTGCTCTGAAATTTAATTATTTTCCCAGGTCTTTGATTTCCTTGCTGTTTCTCTATCAATCCCTTCATTGCCAAAATTCGGCATACTATTAATCTACCGTCATAACCATTCTGGCACGTCTTCTATGTTTTTTGACGACCTTGATTCCCTTGTTCTTTGTTTCTCCCAATACTTTTCCCACAACTTTGCTGTACTCGGTGATTTTAACTTTTGGATCGATGATCCATCTTCAAATCCGTTTTCCTCTGATTTTCTCTCCTTTCTTGCTTCCCATGATTTGTCTATATTGAACTCTACTCCTACTCACACATCCGGCCACACTCTCGACTTGATTATCTACCCTTCAGGTATGTCCTCCCTTTATTTGTCTGATCCCTTCACTTTTCCACACGATTCTGCTCTGTCGGACCATTCCCTCATCACTTTCAATATTCGCTATTGTTCTGCTGTTGCTAAACAGTGTTCTCACACTTTCTCTGCTAGAGATTACAAGTCCTTCATCCCTGCTACGTTTCACTTCTTGTTTTACACTAATCTAACGCCTACTTCTTATCTCTCTATCCATCAGCGGTTTCTTTCGGACTTCTTAACTTCTTCTCTTTCTACCATCAACAACTAATTATTTCCGCTAATTACTCATCGTGTCCGCTCTGCAAATCGTCCCCCTCCCTGGTTCTCGTCTGAATTATTCTCTCTTAAGGCAGCATCTCGTCGCTCTGAACGCCGCTGGCGCCTCATCCGTCTACCTTCGGATTGGTCTAACTTTTGTTTATCTCGTCGCTTGTTTCTCTCTACTCTTTGTTCTCAAAAAACCAACTTCTACCGCTCTCGTCTTTCTTCCAATTCCCGTGCTCCTAGGAATCAGTGGTCAATCCTAAGATCCTTAATTGCCGGACGTACCTCACCTTGCCCCATACCTGCTTCCGTCTTCATCAAATTCTTCCCTGATAAACTAAGCTCTATCCGATCTCAACTTCCTACGTCTAGCATGCCTCTGACTCATACAAAGTCCAATTTAAACCTCTCGAGTTTTTCGCACATCAATATTTATCATACCTTTCGCATAATTTCTAAGCTGAAAATGTCCCGTTATCCCCTTGATCCTATAAACCTTTCGGCTCTCTCGGATTATGTACATCTCTTAGCTCCAGTCTTCTGTCTTGTGATCAACTCTTCCTTCCTCCATGGATCCTTCTTAGCTGACAAACATGCTGTAGTTATCCCTATTCTCAAAAAAACCTTCTCTCGATCCTCACTGCCCTAACAATTGTCGTCCTAAATCGCTTTTAAGTCTTCCTTCGAAACTCCTTGAGTCAGCTATTAACGATCAACTCTCTCCTGTGATAAATCCTATTCTCGACCCATTCCAGTCCGGTTTCGTCTCACATCATTCTACCGAATATCTTTTACTTTGCCTTGTAAATGACATCTTCCAAACCTTTGCCTCTGGTGATTCAGCCCTCCTCGTCCTACTTGATCTTTCCTCCGCCTTCAATCTTGTAAATCACCCTATATGGCTCAAAGACCTCGCTTCTGCTGGCTTATCTTCCTCTGCTCTCTCTCTCTCTCATGACTTCATATTTTTCTGGCCGTTAATTTTCTTTACGTTCTAAATCTTCCCTTCTTTTGCTTTCTAATGGTGTGCCTCGGGGCTCTATTCTTGGTCCTCTCCTTTTTAATCTGTATATGTCTTCTCTCTGCCCTATTCTACGTAAATTCCCCATTTCATACCATATCTACGCTGATGATCTGCAACTATACATTCCGCTATCAATATTTTCTTATAATCTGCTCTCTAAGTTATTTTGCGACACCACATCCTGGGCATCTTCCCGCCAACTCATCATCAACCATTCTAAAACTGAATACATGGTCTTCCATCCTCCAAGTATCTCTCCCCCGTCTCTCTCTGTCTCCCAATTTGCCTGTGTTCGTAAACTTGGGGTCTACTTCGATCCCTCTCTGTCATTCGCTAACGATTTCGCGCGTATATCGCGATCCTGCAGGCTGATTCTCAGACAACTCTGTCCCATCCGTGCTTACATTGACACTAACTCGGCCATTACTCTCATCCAATCCTTAATTTTCCCTCTTCTAGACTATTGTAACTCTTTGTTTCTTCACGCCTCATCAAAATCTCTTCGCTCCCTACGAAGATTATTGAACCAATCATGTCGCTTTATCTTCCGTCTTCCTCCGCGCACGCCAACTTCTCCCTACTTACATAACCTTGGCTGGCTTCCTGTTCAGGCTCGGATCAACTATAAACTGTGCTGTCTTATCTTTAAAATTATCCGCTCAACCTCCACTCCTTTGTACCTCCGCTCTCTACTATCTGAGCCTCAACACTCAGGTCGTCGTCTTTACTCTCTTCACTGTCCTCGAGCAGTTTTGGAGTCGCCTTGGTCGGCGAAATCTTTCTACTTCTTTGCTCCCCGTCTCTATAACTCCTTGCCTTCTCGTATCCGGTCATCCCCTTCACTTCGATCCTTCTCTTCTGCTCTGCATGCACATCTTCATCTTCTTGAGTCTACCTCTACCTGTTGAATGGTTTCGTGTTTTTCTTTTGTATATACGCCTGTTCAATTTTGTCTGTCATGCTCTTAGCTATTCTGACATTTGTTTCACTTATTTTATAAGCATCCATACTATATTATTTTATATCTCATCCTGTCATCGCACCAGTGTATATTTGGCGCTATATGTTGTTGTTTTAGACCTTGGAACATTTAAGAAAATTAAAATCAAGTGAGAATTTCAAATTATATTGCATATTTAAATGTCACTATCAGCCATCAGTGCAACAGACTCGACAGACTAGACAAGCATGTGAAACACATAATCGTAACGCAATCGCCACTGCTCAAAATGCATCAAGTAGAAACCAAAACGTGAAACTCTCAAGGTGTAATGTTAAGAAGTGATTTCAGTGTTTAAATTATATTACCATAATTAAAATTGACGATATTTGGCGAACCATTGAGCTCAACATATAAGCGCAACTTATTAACCTCAGCGATAATTATCGTTTATCGTTTATCGCATATTTTTATCGTACGCGGCAACCATTGACAAAAATGTACTCAAATTCAGCGTATGACAATTCGTTATATTAATAACCAATAACCGTGAAAATCATACGCTGCAGATCATGCAACATTGCGCACATATGCTTTGCAATTTCGCTGCCACAGTCCATAGTCACGGACACGGACAGCACGTCGACAAGTGGCGTCATCTAGCGGTAGTGGTTTCAACTAAATGTGACTGCACGAAACTTGTGATGCATGAATGGGATCTAGTACAATATTGCCCTATGAACATATTGGCCAAAAACGTCCGCATGCTCCCATACTCTGCAATAGGGCAATATGTTCACCTCGGCCAGCGTAGTGTCAAAGGCGTATCAAGAGCGGTGAGTGCGACTGCGACTTGTGGCCAATATGTTCACTTTTCACCATGGCGAAATTTCAGTGGGTTTCAACACAAGACAAGAGTTTATACACAAGTAGCTAGCACCTCACATACTGTGGGGTTATTGGCTAGGCTCAGTAATCTAAATTGACTTGACCTGACCTAACCTAAACTAGCCAAGACTAAGCCCAGCCGCACAGTATGTTAGGTGCTAGCTACTTGTTGTATAGAAACTCGTGCGTTGTGTTGAAAACCACTGAAATTATGCTATGGTGAAAAGTGAACATATTGGCCACAAGCCGCAGTCGCACTCACGGGAGTACTACAATATTGCCCTATGAACATATTGGCCAAAAACGCCCGCATGCTCCCATACTCTGCAATAGGGCAATATGTTCATCTCGGCCAGCGTAGTGTCAAAGGCGTACCAAGTGCGGTGAGTGCGACTGCGCCTTGTGGCCAATATGTTCACTTTTCACCATAGCGTAATTTCAGTGGTTTTCAACACAACGCACGAGTTTTTGTACAACAATTAGCTAGCACATAACATACTGTGCGGTTATTGGCTAGGTTAGGTCAGGTCAGGTTAAGTCAAGTTAGATAACTGAGCCTAGCCAATAACCCCACAGTATGTGAGGTGCTAGCTACTTGTGTATAAACTCTTGTCTTGTGTTGAAAACCACTGAAATTTCGCCATGGTGAAAAGTGAACATATTGGTCACAAACCACACTTACCGCACTTGGTACGCCTTTGACACTACGCTGGCCGAGGTGAACATATTGCCCTATTGCAGAGTATGGGAGCATGCGGGCGTTTTTGGCCAATATGTTCATAGGGCAATATTGTACTAGATCCGCACTCACCGCACTTGATACGCCTTTGACACTACGCTGGCCGAAGTGAACATATTGCCCTATTGCGGAGAATGGGAGCATGCGGACGTTTTTGGCCAATATGTTCATAGGGCAATATTGTAGTTCTCCCCATGAATGTAAAACCTTATGGTGTTTATGCTGAATTTCATGTAGTACGTTGATTAATTGATAGATTGATTTATTGATTGGCTTTCAAACTGTCCTGGTGGCCATTAATTCCCCTCAAGTGCATTATAATTTTGACAAAATATTATCCCTTAATCCGCCTCATATTTAAACCTACCCGTCGTGCGGAATAATTCAGAACACAAACACGTAACAAACAATGAAAATTCTAGCATATAAACCCGCCGTCGTGCGGAACAATTCATACTTTGAAATTTGTGTTCAATTCATAAGAGAAAGGGAATTTGAATTAAAAAAGGAAAAAAGTAAACCCATAAAATGTCTAAATTTTTATGTTTATATATTTAATTTGACCAAATATTTGTGCTAAACCGCATCATATTTAATCCTGCCCGTCGAGCTGAATAATTCAGAGCTCAGACACGAAACAATGAAAAATGACTAAACTTTTCATCATAAAGTTTCCAAAATATATTTATAACTTAGCATCATCTAGCATTGAAACCCGCCCGTTGTGCGGAACAAAAAAAAATATTGAATTCATAAAAGAAAACTAATACAAATTTAAATAGAAAAAAGTAAACCCATAACAACTCTTAACCAATAGAAAAGTATAAATATGAATGTTTAAATTTAGATGTGGCAAAATATTTTCCCTCGAACAGCCTTATATTTAAACCCGCCTGTCGTGCGGAACGACTAATACAATACAATGAATCAAGAATCAAAAAGCATATCCAATAGAAAAATATATATTTGTAAATTCTTGTTTTAATTATTGACGGAGTTTTTTCCCTCAACACTCCTCATATTTAAACCCGTCCTTCGTGTGAAGTAATTTAGAAGTGTAGCACTATCAAAACAATGAAATTTTCTGTCATCTCTAATTCCAGGTTAATGCTTATGCTAAAGCAGCATATGCATATAGTTGGCATTACATGATATTGTAACCCATATGCTTATGTAACTTGAAATTACAGCAATTAAGTACACAGTTAAATTCAGTAGTTTACTTTGTTCCCAGTAGCATTTTACCCGCCTGTCGTGCGTAACAATTTATGTGTAAATATTGAGGACAATAAAGTTTTTCTATTCAGCATAATGTATCATAAATTAAACTGTACGCACTAGAACCACACTATCAATGTTTGGAGCTGTAGTGATATTGTTGTTATTATTTCTGTTAGTGACTGGCATCATTCATCTGGCGGTTGCTATTGTTTACATGCTTTATATATGTGTGATTTGTGCGATTGTTCATGTGCGGTTTGTAGATGTGTATGCTGTGTTCTCAGTTAATAAAAACCTATCCTAAGGCAGTGAGTGTTTGTATTAAGTCATTAGATAACACCACAATTTTATTAACTGAGTCATAACCAAATGGAAAAGTATTTACGGCCTGAACAGTTAGACTTGGACCCGAATGCTGGTTCGGCGGAGGATGAGTGGGGAATGATGAGAGGTTGAGGGAATGAAGAGGATGGAAATGCAAGTTTGAAGCATTTATGCATGCCGTTAATCCACAAGAAGAAATGCTAAAGCTCACATTACTGCGTGCCCACCTGTCGTGTGATTGTCACAAAATTGTGAAAAGAGCTCAGGCCTATGATGAAGCAATCAGTTTATTATCGTCCCGGTATATCAAGCCGAGAAGTGTGATTTTTGCTAGGCATTGTCTGACTTCGAGAAGGCAAAAGCCAGGTGAATCTCTCGACGCGTATATTGAGGCTTTGCAGTCCCTAGCTACTGAATGTGGCTTCACTGACGCGAGGGCGGAGGAAATTAGAAGTGAAGCGATCCGTGACACATTCATTAATGGGATTTCATCGAACTTGATACGTCAGCGTCTGTTGGAAAATTTGAATTTGAGTCTGGATGAAGCCGCAGCTCAAGCACGAGCTCTGGAGAGAGCACAAATTCAGTCGGAAGCCTATGGAATCGAACACCCTTCTACGTTTGCGGTGAATGATAACAGCATTGCTCAATCATCGGAGGAATGTGGTATGTCGGTGAACAAAGATCAAAACTTCATCGAGACTACTGCTGCGGTCGTGAAGAGGTGTGGCTTTTGTGGTGGACCAGCTCACCCAAGGTTTCGGTGTGGAGCACGCAATGCTACATGTCATAATCGTGGGAAAGTGGGCCATTTCTCGAAAGTATGCCGGTGGAAATCAGAAAACAAATCTTCAAAAGGCCAGTCGGCTTCGCTGAACTTTCTCGCTGTTGTCGCCGCTGGCATCACACATGGCTTGAAGTCAGCTGTGTGTACGATCAGGATAAGCGGAAATAAGGAAACAGCGCTTGTAGACACGGGAAGTACGAGAAGTTTCATCAAGTTGGCTCACGCCCAAGAATTGGGTCTACATATTCAGGCTGCTTCGGGTACCGTTTGTTTGGCTGCAGCCCATCATCAAGCCAGCATTATTGGAGAATGTGTAGCTGATATTAGAGTAAAAGAAGACGTATTCAGTGTCTTCCGCTTGGCGGTATTGGAAGATTTATGTGCACCAGTGTTGTTGGGTCATGATTTCATGATGACCTATGACTGTGTCACCATGAAATTCGGTGGCGCAAAGCCGAACTTGGATGTTTGCGGCCTGGTCCCTGCCAAGGTGCAGGCTCCGTCGCTGTTCACGAACTTGCGAGCAGACTGTAGGCCAATACAAACGAAGACCAGACGACGTTCTCACGACGAAGGCGCATTCATCAAGACAGAGGTTAGTAGACTTCTTAGTGAAAAGATGATAAAGCCCAGTTCTAGTCCATGGAGAGCTCAGGTTCTCGTGGTCAATTCAGAAAATGGAAAGAGAATAATGGTTATTGATTACTCGCAGACTATCAACCGCTTCACGGAATTGAATGCATATCCATTACCGAGTATCAGCGAAATAATTTATAAAAACTCGCAATACTCTTAATTCAGCTCGATAGATTTACGGGAAGCTCATCACCAGATTGCCCTTCATCCCAGCGATTGCAAGTTTACGGCATTTGAAGCAGACAGTAAACTGTTTGAATTCACAAGAATACCTTTTGGGGTAATAAATGGAGTAGCGTGTTTTCAAAAGGTGCTCAATGACATTGTTCAAGATGAAAACCTTCAAGATACATTTGTCTATGTAGATGATGTAGTTATATGTGGCAAAACCCAAGCAGAACTTGATAAGAACCTAGAAATTTTTATGAAATCGATAAAAAATACCAACTCACGATAAACTATGATAAATGCAATTTTAACAAGATGTCCATAAAAATGTTGGGTCATGTGATCGGAAAGGGTAGCATTCGTCCGGATCCTGACATGTTAAGAACGCTGATTGACTTACCAAAGCCCCATGATGGCCAGTCGTTGAAACGTGCGGTGGGTATGCTTTCCCACTACTCTGAGTGGATACCGTGTTTTTCAGAAAAGTTACGTCCCCTCGTGGACACTCATTCGTTCCCGTTATGTCCTGCCGCGGTGTTGTCGTACAAGAATATGAAGCGAGATATAGCTAAAGCGTCACTTGCTCCTCTATATGATTTGGCTCAATTTGTGATAGAAACAGATGCCTCCGACAACCCGTTGGCCGCTACTCTTTCGCAAAATGGCAAACCCGTCGCATTCTTTTCGAGTACGTTGAATCCCAAGGAGCGACGACATTCTTCCATTGAGAAAGAAGCCGCTGCAATTGTCAAGGCGATCCGGCGCTGGAGATACTTGCTTTTGGGACAACATTTTAAATTGATTACGGACCAGAAATCAGTATCGTTTATGTTCGACAAAACGAGCAGAGGAAAGGTGAAGAACGATAAGATCGCTAGATGGAGGCTGGAATTAGCATGTCACAGTTACGAAATCTCGTATAGACCAGGTGAAATGAACGTGACCCCCGATATGATTTCGCGTGCTGATGTCGTAGCCTCGGTTAAAGTTGACAATTTAGCTGATCTTCATGAGAGCTTATGTCACCCGGGAATCACGAGGTTATGGCATTTCGTGAAAGCGCGAAATTTACCGCATACGTTGGATGAAGTGAAGAAAACGGTCGGTGGTTGTCACACATGTGCTAGGTTTAAACCCCAATTTGTGAAACCTAATAAAACGTTGATCAAGGCCACTCGACCTTTTGAAAAACTAAGCCTAGATTTTAAGGGGCCACTTCCATCTGTCTCTCAGAATAAGTACCTTTTTGTGGTGGTCGATGAGTATTCTAGATTCCCTTTTGATTTTGCAACTCCGGATACTTCGTCGTTGTCGGCAGTTCGTTGTCTAACAACACTATTTGCTGTTTTTGGTATGCCTGAGTGTGTGCATTCAGATCGAGACACGAGCTTTTCCTCTCAGCATTTCCGAGAATTCTTATTATCCAACAGCGTGGTCCAAACTTTCACAACAGCTTATAATACACAAGGAAACGGGCAGGTGGAACGTTATAACGGAGTAATATGGAACTCCTTGCAAATGGCTTGTTACTCGCGCAACCTGAAAATCAGTTGTTGGGAGCAATTACTCCCTGTGGTGCTGCATTCACTGCGTTATTTGCTGTGTAGAGCAGCCAATGCCACTCCTCACGAGCGACTTTTTCGGCACGAACGGAGAACGGCTAACGGACTTCCATTGCCGACGTGGTTGTTGACTGCAAAACGAGCTTTACTGCGTTGTCTTCAGCGTAGTAAGTATGACCCTGAGGTACAAGACATCGAGATTATTGAAGTAAACTCCTTATATGCCAGAGTACGCTTGCCTAGTGGGCGTGAACCACTCGTGTCATTAAAACATTTGGCTCCTGCAGGATTGTGTCAAGATGCTCCTGTGGTCCACATCGAGGACGGTCCCTCTGAGGTCCACCGAAGCCCACCTGAGGTCTATCGAGGTCCTCCTGAGGTACCATCAGAGGTGCCTCGACCACCGGACGACAATCACTCTACTGAGCCTGGAGCCTCTATAGAGCATTCAGCGGTCAGAGAAGAAACTGTTATCGGTGAAGAGGCGGGTGATGGTCGGTCCATGATTAGGCGTTCGGGGAGGAGCAGGCGACCGCCCGTTCGCTATGCTGATTATGAGATGTGATTATACTTTTTATGTAGATGCTCGGTGTGAATGTTTGTGATTATGTGTGTAGGTGTACGTGCAGAACGAAGGCGGTGGCAGTGAGACATCGTGGCATGCACACTGACACCTCTGGTGGTGATTGGGTGCAACAGTTATTATACTCCTTATGTGAATGTTCCGTGTGAATGTTTTTTTGGCGGACGGTGAATGTAGTGATATTGTTGTTATTATTTCTGTTAGTGACTGGCATCATTCATCTGGCGGCTGCTATTGTTTACATGCTTTATATATGTGTGCTTTGTGCGATTGTTCATGTGCGGTTTGTAGATGTGTATGCTGTGTTCTCAGTTAATAAAAACCTATCCTTAGGCAGTGAGTGTTTGTATTAAGTCATTACTAATGACTTAATACAAATGACTAATGACTCATTAGATAACACCACAGGAGCTAATATGATGTATTATTAATTGTAATTGGGCTTCAGTGAAATTTAATCAGTGTATATTCCTGTGTAATCGCAAGTGCGCATAATAGCTGTCAAATTGGCAACATGTCTTTTTGACTTTACACCGCCGTGACTTCTTTCAAGTACCTTTTTGGACAATTAAAAAATAGACCGTATTGTAGATAATAAAATTTTCAGCATGATGGTATAATTTATTTTTATGTGTGACAAATAATTAATGAAAAATTCGGAGAAAGATGAATTAATTTTGGTCGCACGGTGTTCAAGTAAAATTTTGGACGTAGATTATATTTTTGCCAATTTTATGATTATAATAGATAAAAATTTTGCTTTTTTTGTATCATTTTTGGGTATAAATTATAGCCTATCTTGTAGAACACAAAGTTTTCTACACTGTAGTATAATTCGTATAGCTGTGCCATTGTTGGTTTATGAGGAGTAAATGGCAGAATATTGACCGAAAAATCACGTTTTCCAGTGCAAATGTTGTCTTTTTCACTTTGCCGTTTTCACTTTGCACCGCCGTGACTTTTTTACTACACTTTGGAAAATTTAATATTATACTTTATTGTAGAAAACAAAATTCACAGCGTGATGGTGTAATTTTTTAGATGTGTGATAATTAGTTGTGGAGAAATAGATAACAAAGTAAAGAAAATCGAACACCCGGAGTTAAAAAATAATTTTTAATGTAGATTGAAAATTTTTCATTTTTACAGATTATATATTTAATTTTTAGGTATAAATTATAACCTATCTTGTAGGAAACAAAAACTTCTACACAATGGTATAATTCGTAGAGTCGTACTATTTCTGGTTTATGAGGAGTAGATTTTATATTTAAGGCATAATTTTGACCAAAATGTTCCAATTTTTCAGGCTTCATTTTGTGTTTTCACCGCTATAATTTTTTCGGTTTAATTTTTCAAATTTACAATTTAACCTATCGTGTAGACAAGAAAATTTCCAACGTGATGGTATATATTGTTTGCCGGTACACCACGTGGATGTCGAGTAGTAACTGGCAGAATATGGACTACAACGTGCTTCAACGTGAGACGTGAAACGCACAAAAAGTGTATACACACACTAACACACACACACACACGCGCGCGATAATAATGTAGTGTGATCGTGTGCAGTGTGAGAGAGTGTGTGTGTGTGTGTGTGCTATTGTGTTTGAGTGTGTCAGCGTCTTATTGTTATGTTTTACTCAGCACAATCAAAACGCCCTTGATACAATTCTATTCTATGCACACTCACACAACCACCACACAATACGATCACACTATGACTTCACAGGTCCGCAACACGAATCACACTGACTAGCACGCACACATACATGAACGCACACACAAGTGCTTGTGACAAGTGCTTGTGCTTGACAGGTAACGCAATAACATATACGTCTCTAGTGTTATGGCGCTCATACGCTTACACACACAACACCTCCCCCTTCAATCATCGTAAGTCTTCTTGCCCCACCGAACTTGTAACCGATCAGGGCGTCGGCATTGTCGACTTGACCGACGTTGCGGGTATGGCAGTTCTTGCTCATCTTCTGCAGACGTCTTGCTTTCCTCCGACACTGCAGGCAACTTCTCAACGTCCATATGTTTGTCATTGGTGTTTGCATCTATGAGCGGAAAATACAACCGCAGGTATCGTCGGTTACGACGCAGGGATCGTCCACTCGGTAAACGTATGACATAATCACGGTGGTTACCGATGGCTGCTACCATTCCGCATCTGTCCCACCGCCCGGTGTCTGGGTCCTGTATGCTAACATGGTTCCCTATTCGCAGTCCACGAAGTTCTCTTGCACCTCGATCATAATACTGCTTGGTCGGCGCCGCCGTCTCATTGGCCCGCTTGTCATACTCCTCGTCGGCCTCTTTCCATTCGACGGAGAAAGCTGATCGATGAGCAGGAACAGCTGATAGGATGGGGTGTCCAAACAGGATCTGTGCTGGCGACTTTCTATCTGCTCTCGATGAATTCCGTAGCTCCAGTAGTCCTCTAGCAAACTCGTCCGTGTCCAGTTTACCTGACGATGTCGTTTTCTGCACTAATCTCTTCACAGATTTGACCGCAGCCTCAGCCAGGCTTTGATGATGAGGCTTTGAGGCTTTGAGGCCATTGCTTTGATGATGATATGGCGACGACATCATGTGCCTCACTCCCCATCGGTGAAAAAAATCACGGGTTCGACATGCTTTGAACTGCGGTCCACCATCACTACGAAGGACCGTTGGTACTCCCACGGCCGCAAAATGTTCTCTCAGCGAACTCACCAGTTCTCTCGCTGATGCTTCTCGCTGGCATAACGAGACCATTGGCCAACCAGATGGCCGATCCACGTAAACCAGATATGTACGTCCCGCATGGTGGAAGTAGTCTGCCGCCACATGCTCAAAAACCCTAGAGCACATCGGTTCTTGCACCAGCGGTTCTTTTGGCTGGCTGGGCAAATATTTGTGGCACGCGCTGCACGACGATATGGCATTTTCTATATCGTTGTCGATGCCGGGCCAAAACACGGTTTGCCTTGCACGTTGCTTTGTTTTTATCATACCAAGATGGGCATCATGCATTCTTTTCAAGGTTTCTTTGCGCAATTTTTCCGGAATCAGTAGGCGTTGTCCACAAAGCACTAGGCCTCCGTCCACCAGCAGCCGATCGCGCACACTCCAGTATTGACGGATATGTTGAGGCATTTTTTCTCTCCTGCTGGGAAAGCTTTTGATAATAGCCTCGCTTACAGCTGTATACTCTGGGTCCATTTATCCGGCATTACGAACTGTTGTTACTGTTGCATCTTCGAGAGGTGATATGCGCCGACCTTCATCGTCCATCGCGTTCATGCCTGCTACAGATTGAATGCGCAGCCCATCTTCCGTCGTCTCTTCCGCCTCATACTCATCTTATCTTGATGGCTTGTCCACTGGATGTCTCGACAACGCGTCGGCTCCGTGGTGCTCACGACGCTCCGCTGCAGTTGGTGGTCGCCTCAGCTTCCACACTGGACGCTGTTCCATTTTGCATCGGTGTGTCCGATCCGTCTTTTTGTGATCGTGGATTGGTACGGGTATCTTGGATTTCCCCGTAAACGTTTCCTGTTTTCCCACCGACAGAATTTGTCGGGGAAATGATACCGGCAGTATTTTCAATTTTACTGCGTCTTGCCACGAAAGCAGTGAGCCTCTCAGGCCCTTGACAATGTACAGGCATAAGTTTACAGCTACGTCACCCAGCTTCACTGTGATGTCAGCACAACCTATGCATTTCAGTCTATGTCCGTCTGCACCGTGGAGGATATCATCCGTTGGTTTAAAATCGCTGCGATACAGCCCCATCCGTCGTGCCATTGATGGACTGATGACTGACACTGCGGCACCCGTGTCAGCTATACACACCATGGGATAACTCTTCCCAGAAGTATGCTCCACATGGACGGTTATCGATGGGATATCTTTTCGCTGACCCGTGGCACCGACGTTCACGTCCGACACCACTATATGATGCACTGGTCTGCTTTTGTTCGTAGAGGGAGACTTCTGGCGGGGTGCCAAATCGTACCGGCTGCGGCAGCACTTCTCATAGTGCCCTTTCTTCTTGCACTTCCGACACTCCATGTTGAGGGCAGGGCACATCTTTGCATCCTCGTGTTGATTGTGACCGCATCCTGTACATCTGTTTGCTGAACTGGATCGATGCTCTGCGGAACGTTGCCTTTGCCTGTAGCTGGACATTTTGTTGATACTGCGTTCTTGTATCACTGCGGCGTTCTCTTTTGCGGTTTCGCTACTGCGGCAAATGGCAATCGCTTCTTCCAGCTAGAGATCTTTCTGACGAAGCAACCGATGAAGCGCTTCTTCGTCAACGATGCCCATGACTATTTTGTCTCTGAGTGTTTTATCCGAACATTCAGTGCACAAATCACAGAATGTCATCGACTTTCTGATGCAACACAAGAAGTCGTTGAAGGATTCTCCGTCCTCTTGCTTTCTCAGGAAGAACTCTCTGCGATCAATAACAATGTTTCTTTGGTTGCGCAGATATGCCTCCATCTTATTCACGCATTCCTCGATGTTGGTGTGCGGGGTGACTGCCAGTCCATACCGAAGTATTCTGGACCACTCTTCGTCCACTAGCGATACAAGCACTGCTCTTTGCTCCTCGTCCGGGAGAGCATTCAGCTTGCACAATAATGCGTAAGCTTCAAACTTGTGCTTCCAAGTTCAATTCCATTTATCGAATTCATTCAGGGACACTGAGGACGACAGAAACGGTGGTGGTGTGGCTGATGCCGGCGCACGTTGCTTGCTGTCAGAGCGCTTCTCATCGGCTGACATTGCTCTTTGCTGAGTTGGGCTGACTGAGATTTTCTCCAGTATGTTTATCAGTCTCTCTTCTCGTGCGGCTGTCTGCTTTTGCAGTTCAGCATTGGCTGCCATTTGTTGCGCCATAAGCTCTGTGAGCTTTGCGATTGATGCTTCCATCGTTGTAGCTTCTGCAGCTCACAAATTCACAAAACCACAATTATTTATTCACAAACACGATGTAGTCTTCACAAGCTTCATACAGCTTCAGGAAGATTCACCGGTTCATCACCGACTGCGCCATGTTATGTTTTACTCAGCACAATCGAAACGCCCTTGATACAATTATATATTATTCTATTCTATGCACACACACAACCACCACACAATACGATCACACTATGACTTCACAGGTCCGCAAGACGAATCAGACTGACTAGCACGCACACATACATGAACGCACACACAAGTGCCTGTAGTGGTAGAGCCATACACAATTAAACGATACATGATCACACAGACATGTTGTGTGTGTAAGCGAATGCGCGCCGTAACACTAGATACGTATATGTTATTGCGTGACCTGTCAAGGTCACAGGAGTAGTAGATTACGCCACTTTGTGACATTTGTTTACATTATCCCCTTGCCCCTCCCCCCTCTGACGTCACCCCCCTATGACGTCACCCCCCTCTGACGTCACACTTAACCTAACTTTTTTAACCTAACCTAACTTTTTTTTTAACCCAATTTTTTTTTTCTTTTTTTAACCTAACCTAACTTATTTTCCTTATTTTCAAATTTATAAATATACATACCTGACGGGGTTCTAACCGGGGTCCTCGCGTCTCCAAGCCAGCGTCTGCAGAGTTCGGCCACAGCAGCGTTTTACAGGGATGTGTAATAGGTGTATATATAGCGCTTGCTGATGGAACTAGACATATTTGTCTCTTTAGCGCCACATTTATATTTAATAATCATTTTGTTTGTATTTTTTTATTTGTCTCATTAGCGCTACATTTGTATTTAATAATCATTTTGTTTGTATTTTGTTTGTCTTTATTTGTCTCTTTAGCGCCACATTTATATTTAATAATCATTTTGTTTGTATTTTTTTTTATTTGTCTCATTAGCGCTACATTTGTATTTAATAATCATTTTGTTTGTATTTTGTTTGTCTTTATTTGTCTCTTTAGCGCTACATTTGTATTTAATAATTATTTTGTTTATATTTAATTTTGTTTATCTATATTTGTCTCTTTTGTGATGTAATGAGAAATAACGAAGGCACAAACAACAACAATATGGTTTCACAATACACCTGCACGCCCGTGCAGACAAGTCACTCAATACTCCCCCGAGAACCACTTCACATTAAACGCAGTAACACCCACACGGCACCATCTCATGCACGACACTCCCGATTCATGATCATATCGCTCCGCAATACGCATACACACAGACATACATACACATACATATACACACACACACTGCACGCGCCACTTCCTCGACCGAACAAGGCAGCTGCAATTCACATATCGGTGCACCCGTACAACATTGACGCAGGGGGCGCAACTACTTGAAACCGCATCGCCCGCACTGCCTGGTGCACTGCCACGTGCAGGCTCGCTCAAAACTACTATACTCGCATATACACAAATAATGCACAACGAAAGATACATAAATGTTTATATATACACACCACAAAACCACATCTTTAGCGCCACATTTGTCTCAAAATTTGATTGCCTCTTTCGCACCGCATTTGTTTTATTTACAGTATATAATAAACATTTCTTCTATACCCTTTACCAAAATTATTTTCAATTATAGTTTAAATTTGTGTTCTATTTACAAAAAACGGCTTGACTATATCGAATTAAAACGGTCGCAAAGATAATGTAAAATATTCATGTTGTATTCAAACACGTTGAAGTTATTGATAGTAAAATGTCCCGGCAATTAAATTTCCATTATCATCACACAGCTAATACATGGGAATTGATCGACGTTTGTATATGGAAAAAATTGTAAATATTTCGTTGCTAAATGTCTGTCGATATCCATTTTAAAACATAGTTTTCGGTATATACATTCGCACATTACTTTTTGGTTAGTGTTTTCATCACGTGTTGATTTGATACATTGATATCGCGAGGTGTCATACCGGTTGATGTACAGGTGAAGTATGTTCGGTGAAGATCAGTCTAAATATATCGTACGTTTGATATATAAAGTCTCCAATCCCTACGTTCGTATTTCGCATCATCCGCAATATCTCAGAAAAGTGTGTGAAAATCCCTGGTCATTTGTTGTCCCACGTTTCTATAATTCACTTCCATCTCATATCCTTCTATCTCCATCTTTCTTCGCTTTCACTTCATATCTGTACACATACTTGTTCTCTAAATATTTTAATCCCACATTGTCTTAAACCCTATGCTAAAATTTAGCCGCTCAATGTGCACACTCATCTTTTACTTGTTTTTGTTCTCAGGTATTTTTTGTGCACTGTAATCAGTTTTTCTATCTCTACCTGGTTATCTTTGTACTGATTGTGTGTGTGTGTGTGTGTGTGTGTGTGTGTGTGTGTGTGTGTGTGTGTGTGTGTGTGTGTGTGTGTGTGTGTGTGTGTGTGTGTGTGTGTGTGTGTGTGTGTGTGTATTCTAATGATTATTTATTGCGCTCTGCGGTTGTCTCATATTGCGTCGACGTGTAGCTGTTTTTTTTTTGCTCTGATATATTTTTGTTCTTTTTGAATCGCACCACTGCTGTTATGTTCGCTAAATCAAATGCATGGTGTTGTTAGAGGTAGGTGTGAAAGTTCTAAATTGGTGTATATATTTTAGTTTTTATTTCAACTGCATTTACAATTATATTCAAATCTTTTAAAAGTGGTATTTGTATAACGAATATATTATATTGTATTATGAGTTTACTTTTTATTCAGTACTTTATGAGTTTGACCATTGCATGCAAACTTTCAGCTTATTACAATGATATACGCAATGTATATATATATATATATATATATATATATATATATATATATATATATATATATATATATATATATATATATATATTCATTGCATAAACTTGAACTAAATCATGTCAACGTACAAAAACAGTTTGTAGCCATCCCATGTATTTGTCGCGCGTATGTTCATAGACAAATAGGCGAACGAGATGTTTTCAATGTTTGAGTGTGGACACTATGAATCAGATTGTTGTTGTTGAGTAGATTTGGAAAGTCGAAAGACATTGTCGAGACAGCGTAGATACCGTCAGCCGCCAGGCTTTGGATCAAGTAACGTGTGCCATGTAGTGTTCATACCTGTACTCAATAGGTTGACGTAGACGTTGTCGGATGCCCGGCTATGGATCAGGTAGTTGCGCCGTGCATATTGCCAGCACGTGATGTAAGTTTAAATCGTGAAGTGTCGGCGTCAGAACTAGAGAATGTTCTTGTCTCACGGTGTTGAATTTCGCTTGGAGTGGATGTAGGACAATTATCATAAACACTACTCGTCCAATTTCTTTACGGTCATCCTTATGCAGGTATCCTTCACAGTCTACAAGTATGATCATAGTTTAAAAAGTGGATTGTCGATAGCAGAATAGACACAAAACATATTCGTGGATACCCTTGCACAAAGAGAGCTGTACTGTCACACACGCCAGATTTTGACGTCTGAATCACAGTCTAGTGTATACAAAAGTGAGATTTGTTTATGTAAGCGTAAGGCCCGGTTTTTGTCGGTAAGTTCATAGGGTTAAAACACTAGGCGTTCTTATATCACTGCCCTTCTCAAATACTTATTAATTTCAACTTGGAAATATTCGATGTCATACAATAGTATATTGTTATACCAAGTTGATTCCAGGGCGATACTTTACCAAAAGACCTCTACCTAACACCGCCACTGGATATATTCACAAGAGGTATGACTTGCATGTCGGTATTTGAAGCTTGAATAAATTATGTCACTAAAGGTAAAACTTAACAAGTTTTTTACACTAGTGTGCACTGACGTCATCGAGACGCCTCAGGAATTAGTCGAATCATTGATCGTCTCCTCGTGATGGTCAGCTGGAAGTTAGTGTAAAAAGATGTGTGTTCATCGTTCATCATATATATGTGTGTGTGTTTTTTTTTAATGTACATTAATAGTTGAACTAATATTTTGACTCTACGTGTTGGAAATGTCAGAAAAAGTTTACAGATAAGGCGTTATCGACATGTTATCTTTCAATAGTGAAAAAAGTTTGACACAATGGGATTGACGCTTTCTAGTGTTTTTGGAAAAAATAATATAACTGCTTTGAGGTCGACTATTTTTTCGTCGGTGGTTTGGTCTTATACCAATTGATACACCGTGCTAATACTTGTGCTGAAAATATATATTTGTGAAATACTTGGTTGCACCTGTATATAGGTCATGGTAAACTAATAACTTATTTTTTAATTTATTTCTATTTCATACTTGTGTATTAATTTCAAACAACAAACTATTCATTTTCTGTCTAATGTCTGAACTTTCTGTCTAAACTCTAATGTGTTTAAGCGGTATCCTAGCCTCAATATCGCTGTCATAATCGGTATCATAGCCTGAACTAATATATGTGTATAACAGAATCAGTCAATAATTGTATAGTTTGTTACATTGACAAACGTGAGGGGAGTAGTTAAAATTGGAAAGTTCACCTGATATATTGAAGTGTGACAAAGTAACAGTTATGAACTATATAATAACATGTCAATGAGCGCCTCTCCTGTTGTTCTAGACTTGTGAGAAATGATTCTTGTTCAAATGTTTTATCGTTGTGGAAATGATATCGCTGTGGCAAGTTTGAATATGACAAACGGTAGCTGGATGTAGAGTGAAACAAGTCAATAGTTTCCTAATGGAGCATAGAACAATATCATCGGCTCGTGTCTCTTTTTCGAAAAATTCTGCAAGTATGTTTACATGTTTTTATATTAATTTCTGATTATCCAACTGATTATATGAGATGTTATTTGTTGTTGTGTTATACACGCTAGATTTTATTGTTTTAGTATCATCAGTGTCATTTTTGCTGGCTCTTATTTTCTTCTATGATGAATTAATATTATATATTACTACCAGTTTATACGTTTCTGCTTTACTTTACGCTATATCAAATAATTGTTTGCAGCTGTTCAGTATCCAAAGTGAGTATAAATGGCCATTTGGTTGATGTTTATGGTGTGCTCAAACAAACTAAAGCTTAACACCAGATTTGTATACTACAACAGTATTGTTCCCCTAAAACTTTATTGGTGAAGATCGAAACTGTTGATATATATGAAAAATCGGCAATTAATATTTATTTATTGGGTTCTTATTCTAAATCCTTCGAGCTAGTAATTACTTTAAACAAAGCATTCCGAAGAAAAAGTACAATTGTACCCAACCTATTTGGTAAATACATATTTACTTGTTTGAACAGTTTTGAACATTTGCATGTAATTTTTCGCAATTTATTTGAAAAAACTTCATATATTTAATACTTGCCCGTGTACATTTTGCGCTTTCAGACATACTAAAGTTTAAAGTCAACATTTAAATTAAAAAATTTGACAATAGTTTTACACATCTCTTATAAGTGTGAGAGTCGTGTTTCAGTCGTCGCCGTGTGTGGTTGTGTTTTCGTGGGTTCTATTATCTTTGTGTTGATCTTGTGTGTGCTTCCCCTGTTCGGACAAGGGATTAGCCATGCCCTCTGCTGCTGCTCCTCCCTCTGCCGACCGTGTTTGTCACTGTGGTGACTCGCTCAAATCAGGGGCGTATATACAGTGCCAGGGTTGTAGTGAGTCGTTACACGCATCTTGCGCTGCTCTATCCACCCCTGCATTGAATGCAATTAAAAAGCATCGCTTGTTCTGGATCTGCCCAACTTGCAAGAATGAATTTTGCTCATTTAAGCAGTCTCCTCCAGCGGAGAAATTGTCGGAAATATGCAGCCAGCTCACTGACATAAAGACGTCAGTGACGACCATGGAAACGACCATCGGTCTACACACCTGCGGTAAACCAGCCAGCGTAACAGAGTGTCTCGCCCCACACCGCACTCACGCACCCGTGAAATCGTATACCGTAGTCGTGCGGTATACGATTTCGGTATACGATATCGTATACCGAAGTCGTATACCGTAGTCGTGCGTGCCGGCGAACACAAAATTCACCAGGACGAGCTCAGATCGGTCCTGAAGACTGAGCCTATTCTCGCAGCAAGATCTTCTGACAACAAAATCGTGCTGAAGTGTGGCTCTCAGGAACAGGTGGACCGGGTGGCTGCATCTGTTCGCAATAACATGCATGACGTGAAGGTCGCTATCCCTGCTCCTATGCTGCAGCCGAAAATCACAGTGGTCAATATCCCACTTGACTCGACGCCGGAGAGTCTTGCAACATCTATTCGGCTGAAAAATTCGGTTATAGCTGATGCCTCGCCAGCGGACTTGAAGGTACTCTTCATTTCAAAGACGCGCGCTGGTGCTGGTCTCGGAGTTCTATCAGTGTCGCCGGCGGTCCGCCAGTCCATCAAGAGGGCTGGTGATCGTCTATTCGTCGATCTGACGTCATGCCCTGTGTATGACCGCTTCTGGGTGGCACGATGTCACCGCTGTGCTCGTCTTGGACACACGTCATCCCGCTGCTCCCCAAGAAATCATACGTGTTGTGGCATTTGCGCGGGGTCTCATCTGTCAAAGGACTGTCCAGATAAGTCCTCAGTGTGCTGTGTCAACTGTCGTCAGTCTAATCGTCCGCATGATCACTCATCGTTCTCGCCCCAGTGTCCCTCACTCGTTGCTGTCCGAAACGCCCTGCGTAGTCGGACGCTGTTAGCTGAGCAATGTAGCGTTGATCAGTCCGTTTCCGTATCTCCACTGCGTTCGTCATGTGACCAATGACTAATTTCTTCAGCTGATATTCCCACCACACCGTTATCTTCTACAAATGGTTTTCCTGTGCAACTGTTCTGCAAGTCTGCTGATCCTGATTATTCGCACAACAGCCTGCTGGGCTTACTCAACATACGCTCGGCTAGGAATAAGTGTCCATATATCTCCGAGCTTTTACTGTCTCATAACTTTGCTTTTCTATGCCTGGTCGAAACATGGCTCCTGGATACTGATTTTGGTTCTTTCTCAGCTAATCTCCCTGCTACTTACAGCGTACTGCATGCTCCTCGCTCTTCTTCCGGGTCTGTCAAATCCTCCGGTGGCGGTTTAAGTATAGTATATAAGTCAACTCTTTCACTTTCTATACTTGCTGTCGCTCAATTTACTTCACAAGCTTTTGAATTCTTGCCGCTATCTTTATCTTTACCCTCCATGCCAAAATTGGGAATTTTTAATTGTATATCGCCCAAATCACCCTGGTACTACACCCATGTTTCTTGACGAGTTTGATTCTCTTATATTTAAATTCTCTCAATTCTTTTTGGATAACTTCATAATTGTCGGCGACTTTAATTTCTGGCTCGACAATCCTCTGGCTAATCCTTTTGCGTCCGATTTTCTTTCACTTCTTAATTCTCATAACTTGGTGATATCAAATTCCACTCCTACTCACACAGCTGGCCATGTTCTCGACATTATCATTTACCCTTCGACTTTGAGCAAGTTTCGTCTTTATGATACACTCACATTTCCTCCCGACAATACTTTTTCCGATCATTCTCTCCGTTCTTGCCAATTATACTATTCTCCTCCCGCACCATTCAAGGGGCCCTACATCTTTTCCGCACGTGATTACAGGTCGTTCTGTCCTATAATTTTTCAATCTTTGATCTCCTCTCTTTTGCCTTCCATTACCTACCACGGCTTTCATCCCAAATTTGTGTTTGATTTTCTGTCATCTTCTCTCAGTGAGATCAATGAACGATTATTTCCACTGATCACTCGTCGTGTTTGCTCACAAACCCGTCCCCCTCCGTGGCTTTCGTCGGACTTAGTTCATATGCGAACTTCGTCCCGCCGTCTTGAGCGTAGGTGGCGTCGCTCTCGGTCGCCTAGTGACTGGGACTCTTTTTGCTCTGCTCGACATTCGTTTCTTTCTACATTGACCACGGCCAAAGCCGATTTTTATAAGTCACGCCTTGCAGACTGTGCTCGTTCTCCTTCGCGTCAGTGGTCCACTCTAAAACAGTTGACAGTTGGCAGCTCCTCTCCCAATCCTATTTCGGCTTCTACTTTTGCTCAATTCTTCCCTCAAAAACTAAATTCGGTTCGTGCCCTACTTCCTACAACCACTACAGTTCTCACTCATACTACTTCATCCTCCACTCTGTCTAGTTTCTCCCATATCTCGGTAGCTCATACTTCTCGCCTTATTAAAAACTTAAAATTTCTCGTTGTCCTCTCGATCCGATTAATTTCTCTGCTTTGTCTGACTCCATTCACCTCCTTTCCCCCATTTTTTCCCATCTCATCAATTCTTCTTTTCTACATGGTTTATTTTTTGCTGATAAATCTGCTATTGTCACACCAATACTGAAAAAACCCACTCTTGACCCTAACTGTCCTGGTAATTACCGCCCTGTTTCCGTTCTGAGCTTCACTGCCAAGCTGCTGGAGTCGGCCATACACGAGCAATTATCACCTTTGATAAACACCGTTCTCGATCCTTTTCAATCTGGCTTTGTATCTAATCGTTCCACTGAATCTCTCCTTTTGCACCTATTGAACGATATCTTCAATCATTTTGCCTCTGGTGACTCTGTTCTGCTTGTTCTGCTGGATCTCTCTTCGGCATTTGACCTCGTCGATCATGCAATTTTGTGTGACGACCTTGCCGCTATTGGACTCTCTTCTACGGCTCTTTCATTGATGAAGTCATACTTTTCTAATCGTTCTTATTCTGTTCGCTCTAATTCCAATTTTTCGAGTTCTGTAAAACTTTCCAGTGGCGTACCTCAGGGATCAATATTGGGTCCGTTATTGTTCAATTTGTATATGTCTTCTCTCTGTCCAATTCTTCATCGTCTTCCTATTTTTTACCACATTTATGCGGATGATCTACAGCTGTACTTTCCTATCTCAAAATTTTCAGAAGATTGCATTTCTGCGGTTTTGAATAATATTACATCCTGGGCTTCATCACGCCATCTACTTTTGAACCATTCCAAGTCTGAATATATTGTGTTTCATCCTCCCAAATTATCTCCTCCAATAATTCCATTACCCCTATCTCAGTGTGTTCGTGATCTTGGTGTACATTTTGATCACAATCTCTCTTTCTCAATTAACATATCACGTGTGACTCGCTCCTGTCGTCTTATTCTCCGCCAACTTTATCCTATCCGTCGATTCCTTGATAATGCTACAGCAATCACACTTGTACAGTCCTTAATTTTCTCCAGGTTAGACTATTGTAACTCTCTTTATCTTCATGTTTCTTGTAAAAATATACGCTCGCTTCAGAAAATTATAAACCAATCTTGCCGTTTTGTTTTTCTTCTTCCACCGAGAACTCCCACCTCGAAATTCATCCGCCAACTTGGATGGCTTCCTGCACGGCAGCGAATCCATCACAAGGTTTGCTGCATCATCTTCAAGATCATCCACTCCGACTCTGCTCCTCCTTATCTCCGTTCTCTTCTTACTGTTTCTGATCGTCCGGGCCGCTCACTATCACGTAGTCTCTTCTGTCCCCGTGCTCTCAACGACTCCACCTGGTCTTCGAAATCTCTTTTTTTCTCTGGACCTCGTTTGTTCAATGAACTTCCTCTTAAAATTCGATCTTCTCTCTCTTACAGGTCTTTTTCCACTTCTGTTTGTACATATCTTCTCGGTGTCTCCTCTGATGAATAATTATATTGTGTGAATAACTGTTTGATTTTTTTTTTCATCCATAGTTATTTTCAATTGTTCCTTCATAGTATATCGCTGCTTATATTTTTGTTTATGCGATACTGTTTTGTTTATTCCACATTGTATACATTTTATAGCTAGCCGTTCCTCGCGCCTATGATAATTAGAGCGCTATATGAAATACATGTTTTGTTGTTGTTGTTGTTGTTGAGTCCATTAACGTATTCACTATTCAATAGTATATTCATTTGCAGTATCTCAGGTCTTATTCTGTTAAATTCAACTCTGAGATATCTGATGCTATCCCACTGTCCTCAGGAGTTCCTCAGGGCTTCATCTTAGGACCAATTCTCTTCAATCTATACATGTCATCTTTATGTTCCGTTTTGTCTCGCTATCCTGTGACTTTCCATATTTACGTTGACGACATTCATCTAATTTGTCCACTGTCGTCACACGATATTTCTTTTATTTCTTCTTTATTTTCTGACATCTCATCATGGGCGGCGTCTCATCGTATTTTAATTAATTCATGCAAGACAGAAATAATTGTATTCCACCCACCACGGCTCACTCCTCCTGTCCTTCCTTTTCCTCTCCGTTCTTCTATGCGCAATTTTGATGTCATTTTTTATTCATCCCTTAATGTTGTAAATAATATTTACTCAGTGGCTCGCTCCTGTCGACTAATCCTCCGTGCTCTCTATCCCATTCGTCCATCTCTGGACCAGTCGTCTGCAATCAAGTTTATATAATCTCTTATATTTCCCCGCATTGACTACTGTATTTATCTCTATTTCAACACTCCTCGCTGTTTCTTAAAAGTTCTCCAATCGGTCCTGAATCAATCCTGCAGATTTGTGTTGTCTCCTCTTCCTTGTCGTCACACTTCTCAATATAT
>OU696571.1:3795000-3820000 GCA_916048095.2 Sacculina carcini | reverse complement strand
ATACGGGCGAGGCTGGAGTGTGGTGAATGCTGGGGCCTGTCGTGTTGTGCCTCGCCGCAGCCAAGGTGTGTGCATCTGGTGGAGGCCGTCGTGGAATTGGATTTGGTTTATTGGTTCATTTTTCCTGGTTCGCTTGATTCAAGTTATTTGTGTTGTCTGTTCTTTAGTTGGTTTGCTTCTGTAAAAACAGGTGGAGGCGTAGTGTGATCGTGAGCAGTGAGAGAGAGTGTGTGTGTGAGATTGTGCTTGAGTGTGTCAGCGTCTTATTGTATCTGTGTGATCGTGTATGGCTTAATTGTGTATGACGTGCGAGAATGTGTGAGCGAGTGTGTGTAGTTGTTGCGGTGTGTGTGTATGCGTTTAGTGAAGTGTGCATGGTCTGCGTCGGCGAGCGAGTGACCCGGCTCACCGCTGATTGGTTGCTGCAGCGGGTGAATTTTGTGCGTGTGTGTGTGTGTGTCCGTGTGTGCTCCCGTGGGTTACAGTGCGAGCTAGGAGTCTGTTTAAGCTGACGTCTTGTGGGCGCGCGTGGGGCAGTGATGACCACGCGCGCTTGTCTGAATATACCTTAGTGTTTTTGTTATCGTTACAAATAATGTACTCAAATTCAGCGTATGTCAATTCGTTATATTTATAACCAATAACCGTGAAAATCATACGCTGAAGATCATGCAACATTGCGCACCTATGCTTTGCAATTTCGCTGCCACAGTCCATAGTCACAGTCACGGACAGCACTTCTACAAGTGGCGTCATCTAGCGGTAGTGGTTTCAACTGAATGTGACGGCAAGAAGCGTCTGATGCATGAATGTAAAACCTCCTAAAATCAGAAATGTATTGCCAATTTATACAAAAAAGTATTGGCATGGATGAAATGATACATACAAATCACACAATGTACACACAAATGAAAATGCACCATGAAAAATTTGGGCTCACAGCGGAATAAGACCATATATATAGTTGACCATTCGTATAGTTGTACTATATCTGGTTTATGAGGAGTAGATTTTATATTTAAGGCAGAATTTTGACCAGAATGTTCCAATATTTCAAGCATCATTTTGTGTTTTCACCGCTATAACTTTCTTCAGTTTTACTTTTCAAATTTACCATTTATCCTATCGTGTAGACAAGAATATTTTCAGCGTCATGGTATAAATTGTTTGCCGGTACATCAAGTGGCTGCCGAGTAGTAGCTGGCTGAATATGGACCACAACGTGTTTCAACGTGAAACTTGAAACGCACAAAAAGTGTATACACACACTAACACACACACACGCGCGATAATAATGTAGTGTGATCTTGTGCAGTGAGAGAGTGTATGTGTGTGTGATTATGTTTGAGTGTGTCAGCGTCTTATTGTGTTTGTGTGATCGTGTATGGCTTTATTGTGTATGTCGTGCGAGAGTGTATGAGCGAGTGTGTGTAGTTGTTTCGGTGTGTGTATGCGTTTATTGAAGTGTGCATGCCCCGCAGCGGCGAGAGAGTGACCGGCTCGCCGCTGATTGGTTGCTGCGGCGGGTGAGTTCTGTGTATGTGTGTCTGTGTGTGCTCCCGTGTGTCGCGATGTGAGCTAGGAGTCCTGTTTGAGCTGCGGTTGTGGCATGACGTCTTGTGGGCGCGCGTGGGGCAGTGATGCCCACGCGCGCCTGTCTGAATATATCTTAGTGTTTTTGTTTTCGTTACGAGCTATTTCGGCCTTTTGTTTTGAAAGTATTGCTTGTCTGCGACCCGGCTTCAGCAGCAGAGATAGTGCCCTCTAATATTACCAGCGGCTTGGAAGAGGTGGAGGTGCTCGGCGGCATGTCAGGTTGGTGTGCAGGGGGACGGCAGGAGAGCATGGTGAGGGCAGGAAGCAGCGGAGGAGCTGCGGCCGAGGGTTGCTCGTCGTCCCGCCTGCACCGGTGCTGGACTGGTCGCCGGGCAGCTGGAAGATTGATGGTGGAGGCTGGTGGTACTGGAGGGCAGGTGAGAGAGAGGTGCTGCTGAGGCCGGAGGAAGGAAACGAACGACGACAGCGACGTGGCCTGCGTGAACGGCGACGTTCCGGCTGTTTGCGGCAGAGTGCTGAAGAGCACTGAAGTCGACGGGAGCATAGTGGGTGCTGGGGTCGCGGTGTTGTGCCTTGTCGCGGCAGCCGGTGACGAAGAGGACGACAGGCTGCGGCGGAGCACTGAATAGCACGGGCGAGGCGGGAGCGTGGTACATGCTGGGGCCTGACGTGTTGTGCTTCGCCGAAGCCAATATGTGTGCATCTGGTGGAGGCCGCCGTCGAATTTGATTTTGTTTATTGGTTCATTTTTCCTGGTTAGCTTGATTAACGTTTTTTGTATTGTCTGTTCATTAGTTGGTCTGCTTCTGTAAAAACAGGTGGAGGTGTAGTGTGATCGTGCGCAGAGAGAGTGTGTGTGTTAGATTGTGTTTAAATGTGCCAGCCTCTTATTGTGTCTGTGTGATCGTGTATGGCTTAATTGTGTATGGCGTGCGAGAGTGTGTGAGCAAGTGTGTGTAGTTGTTTCGGTGTGTGTGCATGCGTGTAGTGAAGTGTGCATGCCCCGCGGCGGCGAGCGAGTGGCCGGCTCGCCGCTGATTGGCTGCTGCGGCGGGTGAGTTCTGTGCGTGTGTGTGTCCGTGTATGCTCCCGTGTGTAAGACCGGGGACGCACTGGGCGTTTTTGTGCCGAGCGTTATTTTTGCCGTCGCCGTCGTATCAGTAGTGGCGTGCATGAAGCTATTGCGCCGTTCACATTGAGCGGCAAACTCGCCGAGCGTTTTTTTCTCGTCGACGACAGCAATGTTGCCGCTCGCTGCCACTACTTTCACGATGGCAAAAATGTCATCGACGTTTTTTTGCCGCCCACGCGGGTGGTGGCCCACGTGACTCAATGCGCTGATACACACTTGTGCTTGTCGCTGACAGCATAGCGTGTTGCAGTGTTGATTCTATCGTGTCAGCGTCATTGTGTCAGCGTGTGTTCTGGTTTAACTTTGTATTGTCAGCATTTGTATTGCGAGCATTTCCACTGGCTGAATTTAGTTCCTCAGTCTGGTATTTTCACGTTGTATGTGATTTTCCAACATATTATGCAGTTCGTCGAATGAAGAGATTGACATTCTGAAGTAATTGAAAAATTTATCTTCATCGTTTCTCAAGTCAAAAAACAGTGTGTAAAAGGCTCCAACATTCTCTCTCTTTTGATTAATAGGATGAACCCAAATTAACCTGTTTTTCTCCGTTTCTTTGCTTGACGACGATATTATAACAATGCAAGCAATTGTTTTCTATCCATGTTCACTTGAAATGATCGGGAACACGCAGTACTAGTAGCAATATATACCACACTGGTACGCACCCTGACTGCACTGTGGTCAGTGATCAAATGAGTGACGTCTGTGAGTGAACGGATGAGAGGAAGACAAAATATACGCCAAGTCTGTTCCCACTTGAGCGGCGACGGCAAAACGAACGCTCGGCAAAAAATCACTCGGCACATAAACGCCTAGTGTGTCCCCAGCCTCACGGTGTGAGCTAGGGGTCCTGTTTGAGCTGCGGTTGTGGCGTGACGTCTTGTGGGCGCGCGTGGGGTAGTGATGCCCACGCGCGCCTGTCTGAATATATCTTAGCGTTTGTGTTATCGTTACAAATAATGTACTCAAATTCAGCGTATGTCAATTCGTTATATTTATAACCAATAACCGTGAAAATCATACGCTGAAGATCATGCAACATTGCGCACCTATGCTTTGCAATTTCGCTGCCATAGTCACGGACACGAACAGCACTTCTACAAGTGGCGTCATCTAGCGGTAGTGGTTTCAACTGAATGTGACGGCAAGAAGCGTGTGATGCATGAATGTGTGAGAACTGTGGACTAACCTGAAATATTTTCTCTGTAGCCTGTGTCTCTGTAGAAATAGTTGTTCTACGGAGTTTCCTCGATCAACCTTATTTGAACATTTGAGTGCTCGAACCATTTGATTGACGATGATGAAACTTGACGATTGAATTTGAGGAACAACTCCTGAATCTCCAGAGTTGAATTCCCCGTGAATATGACTCGATCTGACTCAATTGACTGCCCAGTTGATTGTCACACACCTTGCCCCCCAAAAAAAACCAATCACCACTCCCAAAATTCACTTCACCATCCTAAAGCTGCCAGTTGTGTGATTGCCTAATTTATCAATCAATCAATGTATTTGTTATAGCGCTAATATGCACAGAAGCGCGACAAAATTTAAAAGGCAAACACAACGATGGAGATAAACATGTGACGACAGTAAGAACACATAATGCACACATAGGAACACACACACACTCACAGACATACACACACATACATAAGCAAAAACATACACATACACATGGGGCACCATAAGTAAGAATGGGAAAACAAGTCGCGCGAAATCAGAATCAGACGATCATTCACGCAGGATACAGAATACACAAACAAACAAACAAACAAAAAAACATATATTTACTATAGCGCCTGTAAAAACACGGGCGCGCATAACTTAAAGACGAACAACAAAGCGTAAATACATATATACATATACATACATACACAAACATGCACTTATACATATACACACATACACAAACATGCACTAATACATATACACACATACACAAACATGCACTTATACATATACATACATACACAGACATGCACTTATACATACACATATACACATGAGTTTTGAGTAGAATAAGGAGTAATAGAAAATGGATAGCTGAATGGAATCATAGTTTGGCGAAAGGAGTGAGAGTGTGAGAAGCAGGATCAAACGAGATGTCAAAAAGGTGATTTTGAAGTCGGGAAGCAAACATGCGGTAGGAAGAAGATGAAATAATATGAGAAGGAAGAGAATTATAGATGCGCGGACCGAAAAAAGTAAAAGATTTAGAGGACCACGAAGATTCATTAGTGGCCCGAGAACAGATAAGGGGAACAGGTCTACGAGAAGAAACATTATCAGAACGAGTTAAAAGACTGACTAGGTAGGGCGGTTGACTGGGATCATGAAGGAGTTTGAAGATTAGACAGCAAAGGCGAAAGTGGATACGAGAGACAATTGGAAGCCAACGAAACTTAAATAGAAAACTGGAGGTATGACGGCAAGGAGTAGGGTGAAGAACAAATCGGCAAGATTGGTTAAGAACACGTTGTAGTATTTTTAAGGAAGAACGAGGTAAGCTAAAGTATAGTGAGTTGCAATAGTCTAATCTAGAGAGTATAAGAGAATTAACAAGTTTAATAGATGAAGATTGATCGAGACAGGGACGAATGGGATAGAGTGAACGTAGGATCAGACGACAAGTGCGTGCGACGGAGCGAATGTTATCTACAAAGGAGAGCGAAGAATCAAAAATAATACCAAGATTTCGAACGGTAACGGCTAGAGGAACTGAGAGCAGCGGAGGACTAATGCGCGGAGGATGAAGAGGGAGAAACTCAGACTTTGAAGTGTTGATGAGAAGATTGCGAGCTGCAGCCCAAGAAGAAATATCAGAAAGCACGTCAGATAGCAGGGAAGGAGAATGAAAAGGAAGCGGGATGTAAAACTGAATATCGTCAGCATAGATATGAAAACTTATAGAGTGTTTACGAAGAATAGGACAAAGAGAAGACATGTACAGATTAAATAACAAAGGACCAAGAATGGAGCCCTGTGGAACACCATGACGTAGAGCAACCGAAGAAGAGACACAGGAATTAAATTTCACAGCATAAGTCCGACCACTGAGATATGATTTGAGAAGGGAGAGAGCACTAGAGCAGATACCAAGATGAGAGAGATCACGAAGAAGAATAGAGTGATTAACCAAATCAAAGGCAGAAGACATATCAAGGAGAACAAGCAAGGCAGACCGACGGTAAGAGAAGTGGGATAAAACGCCATTGGTTACAGAGATAAGAACAGACTGAGTGGAATATGAAGGACGGAAGCCAGATTGGTAAGGATCAAGAAATTGGTTAATGAAGGGAGAAAGTTGAGAAGAGATGGCAGATTCAAGAAGTTTGGAAGGGAAGCTGAGAAGAGAAATAGGCCGATAATTTTTAATAACAGTTGCATCTAACGTGGGTTTTTTAAGGATAGGGTAGATTGTAGCATGTTTATCAGCAAGAAAAGCGCCATGGAGGAAAAAACTATTAATCAAATGAAGAAAATAGGGCAAAAGGGAAGGAATCAATTCAGAAATTGCCTTAAAATTTATAGGATCAGAAGGAGAGAACGACAATTTAGTTGATGAGATAAGGGCAGTTAAGTCAGTCACACTAAGATGATTAAATGATGAAAAATGATCAGGCGAGGAAATATGTCTGAGAGGAGATAATGAAGGAGGAATAACGGAAAGCAACGAATTGACTTTATCCTCAAAGAAGGTAGAAAATTGTGAGGCTGTTATAGTGGAAGAAATAGAACGCGAACGAAGACCACGGAGAGAATTCAAAGTAGCCCATAAAGATTTGGGAGAGCGAGAAAGAGAAGAAAGACGAGTTTTATAGAAGTTACACTTGGCGAGAGAGAGGGCAGAAATGTAAGATGATCGAGCCGAGCAAAACGATAGCCAATCAGATGAAGAACGAGAGCGTCGCCAACAACGTTCGAGACGGCGCTGAGAACATTTAAGGCTACGGAGATTAGAATTGAACCAAGGAGGACCGCGAGGAGAAAGAGAAGCGCATGTCCGAAGGGGAAAAATGCAGTCATTTATACACGTAAGAGCAGCAGACAAACACGGAAATAATTCGGCAGGAGAAAGTGAGTACAGAAAATGGATAGGAAGAAAATAATCCAGGAGTGATAGGAACGAGGATGGGTCAAATTTCTTATAGTTACGATAAGTGAAAGAAGAATTAACGGGAGGAGGAGAAAACGGAATTGAGGTTAAAAGGAGACTGTGATTAAGTTATTGTTACAGTTACAGTTTGTTATAGTTACAGTGTGTGAATTTAGCGATAATTATAGTTCTTACAAATGTAAAACCTTCTGAAATCAGAAATGTGTTGCCAATTTATACAACAAACTATTGGCATGGATGAAATGATACATACAAAACACAATGTACACACAAATGAAAATGCACCATGAAAAATTTGGGCTCACAGCGGAATAAGACTATTTATATAGTTGACCATTCGTATAGTTGTACTATATCTGGTTTATGAGGAGTAGATTTTATATTTAAGGCAGAATTTTGACCAGAATGTTCCAATTTTTTAGGCCTCATTTTGTATTTTCACCGCTGTAACTTTCTTCAGTCTTACTTTTTAAATTTAAAATTTACCCTATCGTGTAGACAAGAAAGTTTCTAACGTGATGATATAAATTGTTTGCCTGTCAACTAAGTGGCTGCTGAGTAGTAACTGGCAGAATATAAACCACAACGTGTTTCAACGTGAAACGTGAAACGCACAAAAAGTGTATACACACTTAAACACACACACACACACACACACGCGATAAAAATGTAGTGTGATCGTGTGCAGTGAGAGAGTGTATGTGTGTGTGAGATTGTGTTTGAGTGTTTCAGCCTCTTTTTGTGTCTGTGTGATCGTGTATGTTCTTATTGTGTAAGGCGTGCGAGAGTGTGTGAGCGAGTGTGTGTAGTTGCTTCATGTAGTTGCCTTGTTTGGCGGAGTGCAGTGCCTGTAGGATGCGTGTTCGTAGGGAAAGCGGTATGACGACGCGGTCTTTGTACTTGTTCTTGGTCTTTGTAGGAGGCCATCATGGCTGGTGAGATCGGCCCTGAACTTATGGAAGTTTCTGATTTCGGAGAGCATTTTCTCTGAGGATGAGGGTAAACCCCATTCGATGAACTCCTGAAGTTGCCGGAAGTTTTCGTCACTAGTGGTCGCAATTCGGACGTTGTCCCATGTAACGGATTGGTAGACGTCTCTTGTGAAGGCGATGTCGTCTGGTAGGTGTAACTCTGGACTGTTGACAGGATAACGGTATATGGCATCGGCAGCCTTGTGACGGGATCCAGGAATGTGAACCATGGTGAATCGATAGCGCAAAGTCTTCTCTTTCAGGTTGCGGAGGCGTGGGTTGTATATGTCACTAATTGATCGGTCTCCGAAGACTTTGAGTAGTGGCTTGTGATCCACCGCGGTGACCAAGTTTGGTCAGCCAAGAATGAAGTGGCGCGCTTTATTCAAGGCGTCGACTACTGCTAAAGCTTCGCCCTCGATTGGTGCGTACCGAGATTCCGCTGGAGAGATGAAGCGACTGCCAACCAGGGTGACGGTCCATCCTTCTTTGCAGCAGAACGGGGCTGTGGAGGGACACTTGCATCGTTTCTGTAGGAGCCAAAACCCAATTCCAGTTTTCGACCAATCTGTGAGTAGGCAGGTGGGTCGTTTTGGATCGAAAATTTCCACACCTTCAGCGATGCCCCTCAAAATGACTCTTTTCGATTCTTTGACATCAGCATCACACTCTTGTCTCCAGAGTTCTTCTAGTTGTTCGTTCCAGATGAATTTCGTCTTCGTCTTTAGTAAGTCTCGGAATGGAAGCATTTTCGGTGCTGTTGCGAACGATAATTATACTTGGTTCATGAGACCGAACCAGCTGCGGACATCAGTGACATTTCTCGGAGATTGAAAATGTTGAATCGCGTCCGTGTAGTTGGCGCTGGGTGTCACTTTGGTAGATGAGATCGTGAAACCGGCGAAGTCGACTGTAGTTTTGGCAAATTTGAATTTGTCAGGATTCAGAGTCACGCCGTTCTGACCACATTTGTTCAGCCAGTCAATTGCCTGGAAGAATGCTGCTTCGATAGAGTCGGACCGTAACAGAGCGTCGTCAACGCATTTGGTGAAGTTCTGGGTATCCGACACGATTTCGTCGAATCGCCTCGTGTAACAGTCGCCTGACGAAATGTATCCCTGTGGTGCCACACAGTACCTATATCTGCCCCATGGGGTGATGAATGTGGTGAGATGACGATCTTCCTTGTCCAGCGGGATGCTGTGGTAGCCATTCCACGCATCAAACACGGTTTTATAGGTACATGCAGGTACGGATCGGGCCTGATGAAAGGGTGATTGCGTATGGTGTGTCTCTCGCGTCGCATGTTTATTCAATGCCTGAAAATCAACAGTTCGTCGTGGCTCACCTGAGTTTTTGGGACACACGACCATACGGTGACACCACGACAGGAGTTCATACAGGCACAGGTTCAATGGCTCCAAGTCGAACGTCGCGGTCTAGGGCGGATTTGACTGATGCCTGCCAGTGTTCCGGCACTGGTATCGGAGTGTGGTACGCAGTGGGTCGAGCGGAGTGGTGTATTCGCAGTTTCATCGGAGGTCCAGACATCAATGGGAGCCGCTGATGTTCACAGGTGTTGAATGTGCTCGACTTGTAATAATCGAGCAACCATTCTTCCAGTCGGCTCGCACTATTTGTGCACTATCTGTGCTGCTGAAGCCGGGTCGAAGACAAACAATACTTTTAAAACAAAAGGCCGAAATAGATTGAAACGAAATAAAAAACACTAAGATATTTTCAGACAGGCGCGCGTGGGCATCACTGCCCCACGCGCGCCCACAAGACGTCACGCCACAACCGCAGCTCAAACAGGACTCCTAGCTCACACCGCGACACACGGGAGCACACACGGACACACACACGCACAGAACTCAACAGCCGCAGCAGCCAATCAGCTGCGAGCCGGTCACTCTCTCGCCGCTGCGGGGTATGTACACTTCACTAAGCGCATACACACACACCGAAGCAGCTAAACACACTCGCTCACACACTCTCGCACGCCATACACAATAAAAACATACACGATCACACAGACACGATAAGACGCTGACACACTCATACACAATCACACACACACACACACACTCTCTCACTGCACATGATCACACTACATTATTATCAGTGGCTGCCGCGTGCGATAAAAATGAGCGATAAACGATAAACGATATTTATCGCTGAGGTTAAATCTTTTATCGTTTACGCAAAGTTTTTTAAAGCTCATTACCGCTACCGCTACCGCTCACTCACCGCTAGTCCCAAAAAATAAGGAACGATATACGATAAGCTCAAAAGACTTTTGTAAAAATTATAAAATGTGCATGTCGGCAATAGTCACAACAGCCCGCCTCACGTTTCCAGACCAGTTCAAGCTGAGAGTATATATAGGATAGAGACTAGAAGCACCCACACTTGCTTGCAAGTGAATCCTGAAAAACCTCATATGAGAGCTACCAAGTGTGTCTGTGTAGCTGGCCAATCCCATTATTATTCACAGCTGCAATACGCAAGTCTCGCTGGAGTTCTCGAGTTAGGAAGGTGTGTGCCGCTCTCTCCCATGCGCCTTGACCCATCCCAACCGTTGTCATTCATGTTGAAGCATGTGGCCTCTGCCCTTGAAGAAGATATCAAAGAGAGGTTCATCACGAAGATCGTCACCGCTATCACATCCACGCCTGACAGTGGCGGATCCAGAGTTCAATTTTGGAAGGCGCTGAGATAATTTTGGGGGACTAAATTAGGGGGCGATCAGTCGTGCACATGCATCATTATGCAACGTTTCTGCGAAAATGCCCTGTCGCGGCAGCCGGTGATGAAGAGCACGACAGGCAGGACGACGGCGGAGCACTGAAGAGCACGGGGAAGCGGGAGCGTGGTGGATGCTGGAGCCTGACGTGTTGTGCTGCGCCGCAGCCAAGGTGTGTGCATCTGGTGGAGGCCGCCGTCGAATTAGATTTTGTTTATTGGTTCATTTTTCCTGGCTCGCTTGATTCACGTTTTTTGTATTGTCTGTTCATTAGTTGGTTTGTTTCTGTGAAAACAGGTGGAGGTGTAGTCTGATCGTGCGCAGAGAGAGAGAGTGTGTGTGTGTGAGATTGTGTTTGAATGTACCAGCCTCTTATTGTGTCTGTGTTATCGTGTATGGTTTAATTGTGTATGGCGTGCGAGAGTGTGTGAGCGAGTGTGTGTAGTTGCTTCAGTGTGTGTGTATTCGTTTAGTGAAGTGTGCATGCCCCGCGGCGGCGAGCGAGTGGCCGGCTCGCCGCTGATCGGTTGCTGCGGCGGGTGAGTTCTGTGCGTGTTTGTGTTCATGTATGCTCCCGTGTGTCACGGTGTGAGCTAGGGGTCCTGTTTGAGCTGCGGTTGTGGCGTGACGTCTTGTGGGCGCGCGTGGGGCAGTGATGCACACGCGCGCCTGTCTGAATATATCTTAGTGTTTTTGTTATCGTTACAAAAAATGTACTCAAATTCAGCGTATGTCAATTCGCTATATTAATAACCAATAACCGTCAAAATCATACGCTGAAGATCATGCAACATTGCGCACCTATGTTTTGCAATTTCGCTGCCACAGTCCATGGTCGCGAACACGTACAGCACTTCTACAAGTGGCGTCATCTAGCGGTAGTGGTTTCAACTAAATGTGACGGCAAGAAGCGTGTGATGCATGAATGTAAAACCTTCTGAAATCAGAAATGTATTGCCACTTTATACAACAAAGTTTTGGCATGGATGAAATTATACATACAAATCACACAATGTACACACAAATGAAAATGCATCATGAAAAATTTGGGCTCACAGAGAAATAAGACACAAGAGTCACACAAAAACACGTATACTACAAAAAAACGATTAATATCGGTGTGGGCTCAAGAATCTATGTACACATCCAAAATATATTTATAAGACTTGCTGCTGAAAGATTTATAGGAGCTGGAAGATGTAATTGAACGGGGAAGTTTATTTAACAGACGAGAGGCAATGTATTGGAAAGATTTTGAAGACCATGATGATTCGGAAACTGCTCGGGGTTCTAGAAGGGCACCAGATGATCGAGTGTTAGTGTTGTGTGAGACTGGCACTACCAGCTCCTTCAGATAGGGCGGAGGGTAGGGGGAGTTGATCAATTTGAAAGTGAGACAACATATTTTGTGTTGGGTCATATATTTAAATAAAAGCCATCTCAATGTTTTTAGGTATCGAGAGGTGGGATGACGGGAAGGAAGTCTGAAAACAAGACGGCACGATTGGCTGAGAATAGATTGGAAGGAAGAAATTTATTTTTTGGAAGAGAATATAACAAAGAGGAACAATAATTGAGATTGGGGAAAAGAATATGGCGTGTCATGCATATTTTATTCATTGTATAAATGTGTGTATATTTAAATGTGTATGCGTGCGCGTATGCGCTTATATGTATGTGCCGCACGTGTTTGTATGTTTGTGCGGCATGCCTTCTAGAACAGTGGTTACCAACCTTTTTGTACTTGGGACCCCCTTCCCAGGACCTGGGAGTCCACGCGACCCCTTTTGTTTTGATTTTGCAGACTGTAGCACTTGACATTGAATATATACAAAAGAGTGATATAGTAGGGTGTATTTTCTGTCATAGAGAGGGAAAGAAAAGTCTAAAAAATGTTCAAGGATCCAGTATTTTTTTGGGGGGAAATTACATTTCATTTAATTACAAAGAACATTTTAGAATCTAAAATGTTCGGTGTAGGTTAGGTGACGTGGTCTGCGTACAACCAGCAAACACGCTTGTTGCATGTGTATACGTGTGCGTATGTGTCTCTATGTATGTGCCGCATGTGTCTGTATGTTTGTGTGGCATGCGTTCTAGAATATTCCATGTAGGCTAGGTGACGTGTGTGTGCGTGTTAGCTTGCGAAAATAGTTCAGCCAAACAAAGTAGCCTACGTGCTGGCGTGATCACATAGCTACCAATCGGGAGGTTACATTTGTCTTTTACTATTGCCTGGACAATTGTGTTCCAATGTTCATACGCGGTAGGGTCGATGCACACGCACGGCCAAGTTTATTTAAGTCCCGTCGCCTCGGTGCGCGGGCAGTTGGACTGGGACTTTGGCAATAGCTTCACTGACAGGGCTACTCTCTGTGTCTCGCTCGCCTTGTGTCAGTTCGACCCGAGCATCGTCCGACACATTGTGTTGGACAACGTGCTCGTTGCGATTGCGCGCATTGGCCTAGGATATATATATAGTGCAGTAGCTGTTTCAGTGGAGGACTCGCTACACCACTGTTACGGTATTATGTGCCGCGGCCTTCGTGCCGAGGTTTTGCTGGTCTCCGGCCTTTGATATTCATTGCGCGATTATTACCTGTATTATTTGTAACGGTACAGTAGCTGTTTCAGTGGAGGACTCGCTACACCACTGCTACGGAATTCTGTGCCGCGGCCTTCGTGCCGAGGTTTTGCTCGTCTCCGGCCTTGTGATAATCTTTGTATTATTGTTTCTGTGTTTTTATAATATATCTGCTGTGCTACACCGCTCTTTGTTATGTGCGCGCTATGAACGAGCTTCGCGTAACAAGTGGTGACCCCGTATTTTATCAGTATTGTACTCGTATTATATAAGTACTGTATTATTATAGAGTCGTGTAGTTTTCAGTAGCGTTGCGTACCGTTGATTAGCTCTCGTTCGTAGTTTGTAGCTAGTTCGCAGTTTGTAGCTAGTTCGCAGCTTGTAGCTAGTTCGCAGTTGTGGCTCATTCGCTTGCAGTTCTTGCCGCTTACTCTCGCATACTAACCCAGCATGGACGGTGAAGTGAAATCAGACGAGTGAAATCAGGTGTCTGTTCCTGCCGTCATGGGTCCACCACCCCCATTCGTGGAAAACGACCCAAGTGTGTGGATAATTCAGCTGGATCTATATTTTGCCAGAGCAAATATTAGGCAAGAAACTCTTCGTTTTCAAACAGCCGCATCGCTTCTGCCGCCGCATCATGTCCGTGAGTTTATAGATCTGATTCGTAAACCACCTGCAGACGCCTATACGCAGTTGTGCAACGCTCTACAGTCGCGACTGGGCGCGACGAATGAGCAAAAATTGCGTACAGTGCTAGAACAGCAGGAATTAGGCGACCGCCGGCCCAGTCAGTTTCTCCGTCACTTGCATGACCTGACAGCGCCGTATATTTCTGATAGCGAATCGCCACTGGTACGGCAAATATTTCTGAAGGCGATGCCAGATGCTGTCGCTCCATTCCTGCAGTTTTTGCCACCGGAGAAGCCGCTGGAAGCCCTGGCTGGAACAGCAGATCGAGTGTTGACTGCACTGCCGAGTGCCAGCCTTGCAATAGACGCAGTGAGTCCACCTGAGCACGGCTGCAATTGCGCTAAAGAGCTGGCTGAAATGCGACAGTGTTTGAACCAGCTGCATCGCCAAGTCAGCAAGCTCGCAGTGCGGCGGACTGCCTCGCCAGCCTCGCAACAGGTGCCGTCTCCCGTAACGAGGCACAAACCTCCGCGACCGGTAAAGTCTCGGTCACACTCGGTGGCAAAAGACGAGGAATCCACAACAGATGGTGAGAGGACCAACCCTTGTTGGTATCATTACAATTTCGGCGAGAAAGCGCGCTCGTGCAAAAAACATTGCAGGCATTATTTAAACTGATCCCGAGAGGAGAATGTCTGCCAAATTCTTCTCTCGCAAACATCGCAGGCAGCCACAAAAATTCACTGTTTTTCATCCGGGACCAGGTATCAAGCATTTCTTTTTTGAAAGACACCGGGGCGCAGTATAGTATCGTGTCAACGCGTCATTAGCCATCCAGTGACAAGTCTTCATTGTGTCTGCAAGCGGTCAATAACAGTGCTATACGCACACATGGTTCTAAAACGCTCACAGTATCACTCGGTCTGCGTATAAATTTTCCCTGGACATTTATCTTAGCTGATATTGACATATCGATAATAGGGTGTGATTTCCTTTCGCATCATGATATTTGCGTTAACCCAAGAAAGTGCGAGCTTATCGATAATACCACGCAGCTCAAGGTTCGCGGTTCTGGTTCACATGCGCCTTTGCTGATCTCCGTGTCCATGTCTGGTCACCATGAGAACTACCAGGCCATTGTCAAACAATTTCCAGAGCTTTTTTTGCCTTCCGTCACTTCTGACATTTCGAAACACAGTGTTTTTCACCGAATTCATACACATGGTAAGCCTGTGGTTTGTCGACCTCGAAAACCTGATTCTGCTAGGCTGAAAATTGTCAAAGCGGAGTTTGAAAGATGCTGGCACAAGGTATAATACGACCGAGTAACAGTCCTTATGCATCGGCACTCCATCTTGTTCCGAACCGGGCATCCTACGATTGGCGGCCTTGTGGAAATTATATAGCTCTGAACAGAGTAACAACTCCGGATAGATACCCAGTGCCGTATCTGCAAGATTTTTCTGCAGCATTATATGGTTCGACTGTATTTTCGAAGAATGACCTGGTCAAAGCGTTTTTCCAGATTCCTGTACACCCGGACGACATACATAAAACGGCAATCACCACGCCATTTGGTTCTTTCGAAATGTTGCGGATGCCGTTTGGCTTGCGTAATAGTGCGCAGTCAATGCAACGTCTGTTTGGCTCAGTACTCCGAGGCTTAAATTTCATATTCGTGTACATAGACGACATCTTGATAGCCAGCAAAAACGAGGCAGACCACCGGTCACATCTACACACAGTTCTCAGTCGTTTGCGCGCACACGGCATCAAAATAAACATAGACAAATGCGTGTTCGGCAAGCCGGAATTGACTTTTCTCGGCCACACGATAAATATGGGCGGCATACTTCCACAGCACGACGCAGTGAAAGCTATAATTGAATTTCCTCTTCCAAAAACGCACGAGCAACTGCGTAGGTACTTGGGCATGGTAAATTTTTACCACCGATTTTTGCCGCATGCAGCTTCACTTCTTGCTCCCTTACACAAGCTGATAACAAATCATGCAAAAAAATCCAAGGTTCCTGTCATATGGACAAACGAGTCTACAGATGCATTTGACAAGTCAAAAAACGCACTTAGCGAAGCCGCGTCGTTGCATCATCAGAATGACTCCGTGCAATTAGCTCTTTTCACAGATGCCAGTGATTCCGGGATTGGTGCAGTTTTGCAGCAATGTAGTCACGGTGAGTGGCAGCCACTGGTTTTTTGGTCGAAAGAGCTGACTTAAGCTCAAGCCAACTACAGTGCGTTCGGTAAAGAAGTGCTAGCCGTGTATTTATCCGTTCGACATTTCCGTCAGTATCTAGAAGGTCGAGATTTCACCATATTTACCGACCATAAGCCGCTGACGCACGCGATCCACACTCCCACACACAACCACTCACCGAGAGAACAGCGCCATCTAGACTACATACTACAGTTCACTGCAGATGTGCGTCATATAAGCGGCAAGGACAATGTGGTCTCTGATGCGTTATCTAGAGTAAGCGCCGTGTCTTCAACCATTGACATAGACTCGCTGTCAAAACAGCAGCAAGCAGATACTGAACTGCAAAAACTTTTCCAAAACGAGTCAACCAGCTTGAAGCTGGAGTGACAGAATTTTCCTGTAGTTTCCAAAAACAAAATTGTGTGCGATATTTTAACCGGAACACCGCGACCCTTGGTGCCAACCAGAATGCGTCAGGATGTTTTCCGTATCTTGCAGAGTCTTTCCCATCCAGGCCGAGCTGCAACTTTAAAGCTCGTATCCGACAGATATGTCTGGCCCAACATGCGACAAGATATCGTCACTTAGACCAAACAGTGCGCACATTGTCAAACATGTAGGATCACCAGTCATAATCGTTCACCAGTCGGACAATTTGAGCTGCCCTCGCGCCGGTTTCAGCATGTACACGTAGACATAGTAGGCCCACGTCCGTGCTCTAATGGTCACAAATATATGTTGACAGTGATTGACAGGTTTCACGCTAACCAGAAGCATGTCCTATTCCTGACATATCGGCCGATACGGTAGCACGATATTTTATTTCAACTTGGGTGTCACGTTTCGGTGTCCCCGAGAGTATTGTCTCAGACAGAGGCACTCAATTCACACGCCACCTCTGGAGACAACTCAACAACTGTTTCGGATCCAACACGCGCTTAACAACGGCGTGCAATCCAGCAGCCAAAGGCCTAGTAGAACGGCTTCACCACCAGCTCAAAGGCGCACTTCGGGGTTGTAGTGACTGGACAAACAGACTGCCAATAGTCCTGTTAGGTATTCGGTCCTGCATGAAATCACCTTTAAATTGTTCCTCCGCCGAGCTGGTATATGGTGCCAAATTGCGTTTACCAGGTGAATTGTTAAATAGACAACCACAATTGACTCACACATATTGTCAGTTTGCCAAACAATTGTCTGAATATTTCAGTGCTATCCGGCCACAGCAGACCCGTGCAGCTGAGACAGCAGTGCTCTACCTACCCAGCTTGTCCGATGCAGATTTCGTGTTCGTGCGTCATGACGGCCACAGACGTCCGCTGCAGCCGGTGTACCAGGGGCCGTACAAGGTGGTGAAACGTACGCCAAAAACGTTCACTATTGAGCGGCATGGACACGAGGTGGTCGGCATTGATCGTCTGCGTCCAGCATTTCTGGAAAATGAGAATATTTCATCCGCTCCGGAGAACGACAGCTTCGTGCATCAGGCAAAACAAAACTCCACCAAGATCACTCACACACAGACGCACACCACACCACAATCCATTTTGTACCGTACCCGATCTGGCAGAGCTGTCAAACCTCCGGTTCGTTTCCCGCCATGATCTAAAGGGGGGCTCATGTGGCGTGTCATGCATATTTTATTCATTGTACAAATGTGTGTATATTTAAATGTGTATGCGTGCGCGTATGCGTTTATATGTATGTGCCGCACGTGTTTGTATGTTTGTGCGGCATGCCTTCTAGAATGTTCGGTGTAGGTTAGGTGACGTGGTCTGCGTACAACCAGCAAACACGCTTGTTGCATGTGTATACGTGTGCGTATGAGTCCCTATGTATGTGCCGCATGTGTCTGTATGTTTGTGTGACATGCGTTCTAGAATATTCCATGTAGGTTAGGTGACGTGTGTGTGCGTGTTAGCTTGCGAAAATAGTTCAGCCAATCACAGTTACCTACGTGCTGGCGAGATCACATAGCTACCAATCGGGTGGTTACATTTGTCTTTTGCTATTGCCTGGCCAATTGTGTTCCAATGTTCATACGTGGTCGGGTCGATGCACACGCACGGCCAAGTTTATTTAAGTCCCGTCGCCTCGGTGCGTGGGCAGTTGGACTGGGACTTTGGCAATAGCTTAACTGACAGGGCTACTCTCTGTTTCTCGCTCGCCTTGTGTCAGTTCGACCCGAGCATCGTCCGACACATTGTGTTGGACAACGTGATCGCTGCGATTGCCGCGCATTGGCCTAGGATATTACCCGTATTATTTGTAACGGTGCATTAGCTGTTTCAGTGGAGGACTCGCTACACCACTGTTACGGAATTCTGTGCAGCGGCCTTCGTGCCGAGGTCTTGCTGGTCTCCGGCCTTTGATATTTATTGCGCGATTATTACCTGTAATATTTGTAACGGTGCAGTAGCTGTTTCAGTGGAGGACTCGCTACACCACTGTTACGGAATTCTGTGCCGCGGCCTTCGTGCCGAGGTTTTGCTCGTCTCCGGCCTTGTAATATTCTTTGTACTATTGTTTCTGTGTATTTATAATATATCTGCTGTGCAACACCGCTCTTTGTTATGTGCGCGCTCTGAACGAGCTTCGCGTAACAAGAAAAGCATTAATTCGAGCAATGGAGGATCGTTGATCTAGGTATTTACGTGACATTTAGAGGCTACGTATAATATAGCGACACTTTCGTAAAGTAATTTTAATGTGGAGAGAGAAGCTGAGTGAAGCATCAATATATACACCAAGACTTTTAACGTGTGGCAGTATTATCAGTTGGTTCACTTGGATGGACCATAGAAGGGGTTTGCAATGGTGTTTATGCATAATTTCATGTAGTACGTTAATTGATTGATTAACACCCAAACACCTGAAGGCTATAATTCAAACAAACAAGAGACACCCGGACAAATTTGCACAGAGGTTCCCGAGAACTCGAGCTAGGCAGCAAAGCTTGAGCGTAAGAGGAGTAACTGTGTGGAATGAAATAAAAAATGCACTAAACAAAGTAGGACATTGAAGACATTTAAAAAGAAATTCATTGAAGACATGAATCAAGATAAATCTAAATAAATCAGTGATGCTTCGACGTGTCGAGAGACGATCGACTGATTCAGCAGTTTGCCTATATTGGTTGTAATTATTTTCATCTTGTTACGATGCCACTGTCTTTTTAGTACGATGTCTCTATTCATTGTAAAGGGCCCACATGAAAAAAGCGCATGCTTATGTCGGTCCCTGTCGTAACGATGGTGATTCTATGCTGGTGACAAATACATGATATGATATTATAGGATTTTATTAATTGAATATAAATATTATTTTATGAAGTGTTGCGCACGACGGACGAGTTTAAATTCTAGCTTGTGACAGATTTCTCAGTAGCATTATTGGTGAGCCCACTTTCGAGGTACGTCTGTGACGGATTTAACAGCCGATTTAAAAGAGCAAGATATAAATGCCGGATGAAATGGACAAGGTGTGATAAAACATTATAAGAAAGAATATTTTATGACACACATTGTCTGCTGTGTAGTGTGTGTGCATACACGAAACACACACACACACACACATGCACACATACACAAGTTCCAAAAGCTACGGTAAACAACCATGAAGGCAGTGGGCTTCTCAGCACACACTGCGCTGCACAAAACACAGCGAGCTAGCACGGAAACTCAGTAGAAGGCCTAACCACTTTGTCACATTTGTTTACATTATCCCCCTTGCCCCTCCCCCCTCTGACGTCACCCCCCTCTGACGTCACACTTAACCTAACTTTTTTTACCTAACTTTTTTTCTTTTTTTTAACCTAACCTAACTTTTTTTCTTTTTTTTTTAACCTAACCTAACTTTTTTAGTTTTTTAACCTAACCTAACTTTTTTTTAGTTTTTTAACCTAACCTAACTTTTTTTTTTTTAACCTAACCTAACTTATTTTTTAGTTTTTATTAACCTAACCTAACTTTTTTTTTAACCTAACCTAACTTTTTTTCTTTCTTATTCTTCCTTTCTTATTATATTTATTCTATGCCTAACCTAACTTCTTTGTGTATACCTAAACTAACCTAACCTAACCTAACTTTTTTTTTTTGTATACCTAACCTAACTTCTTTGTGTATACCTAACCTAACTTCTTTGTGTGTATACCTAACCCAACTTTTTTTTTTTCTTTATTCTATTCCTAACCCGACCCAACCCAACTTTTAGTTTTATTTCTTATTCTTCCTTTCTTATTATATTTATTCTTTATTCTATACCCAACTTATATTTTTTTATTTCTTATTCTTCTTTTCTTATTATATTTATTCTTTATTCTATGCCCAGCTTTTATTTTTTTCCTTTATTTCTATTTTATGTCACGATACTCATTATATCGGGATCGCCAAGTCGATGTTTGGCAGAGACGAGAATATAATAATTTTCAATCATACTTGAAATATATATAAAAAAACGGTTTGACTAAATCGGTCGCAAAGACAATGTTCCAATATGACGATGAATCACTCACCACGTTTATATAAAGTGTCTGGTTTATGTCAAATACTACGGTAAGGATTAAAATGCCAGATGAATTCATTGGCGTCAAGCCGAGGATGAATATATTTACCTGATACACAGGTATGGGATTAAAACGTTTGCCGGTAACAAAGACCAAATTTACACGCAATTTATGTAAATGTAGCCGAAACGAATGCCTGTGAATCACTAGCTACGTTTATATAACGTGTCTGGCTTATGTCAAACACTGACTAAATCGGTAATTAAAACGCTATTCGACTGTGTCGGAATTGATACAAAAAAATGACTTGCAACGAAATGATATTTGTGTATTTTCACTTGATACACAACTATGGCAAATATACAAGCGGAAATCTTATTGAGGACACGATTCAGCGAACACATCGTGAACACAAATGTTTGTTGATTTTTCGATCAATTTTGATGATGTAAATCATATCGTGTGTCTCATACACAATTTCCAGTTCAGCCGACCATGTATCAGGAACAGAAACACCTTCTTGTAGAGCTTCCGAAAGACACACGTCAAACGATGTGTACTCTTTGTACGATTCACTGATGATGTGTTTGCTATCTGACGAACTACCACCAACATAGCGATAGTTATAATTAGGCACCAGTGTAGCAGGAGAAACACAGCTCATGGTGTTTATACAAAGAAAGATAAACATTGACTGTAAGAGCGAAATTATCAGACACGGAGTGATGGCGATAATTATGACGCATGCTCCGATAAGTAGTGCAATTAGTCTCAGCCGTGATACGCAGTTGAGCTCGAGACGCTTGCGGGTGAGGTTGTGTAGCTTTTATCGGGGAATTGTCAACATGAGTCAGGTGAATACAAACGTTGATACGACCAAGCGGATCCTGCCACTGGAACATCATGCGGTCAAGTTTGTTGCCGATACACCGTTCATCTGTGGACACCCACTGGAGCAGAGGATTTGGATTATTTTCGGACGACTGGAAAAACATAGTCAGACGGATTTCGAACACTTACAAAAACAGCTTACTAATATTATGCAACTGGAGCGATATTTTGACCCCTTTTGGAAAATTCATCGCGGCGCGGTGAGAATGTTCACCAACGAGGAGCGTGCACTACAGATTGTGATCGATACAGTTATGAGTCGACCGATGAGAGATGCTGTTCTTGGAGCCGTTGCAGCCGCTGTATCATTTAAAGTGTTGTCGGTGGCGTTGGTGCGAAGTGACGAGACTCAGATTTACCGGCCGCCCGATGCGACCTGCAACACTATGGAGTGGATGAAGACCATTGTTATGAGCTACTATGAGTCGCGAAAACAGTACTTGACCGAAACCAAGATTTATCGTGAATTTAAAGCCGACAAAATGAAGATGGTTGTGCACAAAGAGGTTCAAGGTGAACCACAAAGTAAACGGAACAAAATTTGTTGAATTATTCTATATGTACGGTTTACCAATACATTTCGTGATGTGTTACAAGAGTTTGATTATTGCGCGCGAACAAAAACACACTTTGTTATCGTTCAATTTATTAAAATGGTAGCATGCGCGGTGTACACAGATTCATTGCATACAGCAATTTAGCGAAATGTTGACAACGTAAAATACAACAGTTTGTAGGAATGACATGAGTATATGGACACGGTGTGATGTTGGGTAGTACATGTATGTCGCGTGCGTTCATTGATAAATAGTCGGGTAGGATGTCTTCGAGATTTTCAATATTTAGTTCAAGTAGGTGGGAAAGTCGACGAGCCTTGTCGATACCTTTGGCGTAGATGTGGTCGGGTGCCAGACTTTGAATGAGGTAACTTGCGTCGCGCAGCTTTTGTTCATACTTGTGCGTGTTGTAAGGATTGTAATTATATTCCAAGCCGTGTAGGGTCGCCGTCAAAAATAGAAAATGCTTGCGTCGCTCAGCGTTGAGTTTCAATTGTGGTGGCGGTAGGATGGTGTGCCACAAGTATCCCGAGCACAGGTCATGCACAACCAATTCCTTGACAACAAAAGGCGAATCCTTGTGCTGGAAACCGTCACAGTCTACAAGTATGACCATACCAGCGCTAAAAGCTGATTGTTGATAGCAGGGTCGGTGGATAGGCACGAAACGAAATCTTGCAGATCCCAGCCGGCGTCAAACAATGCAACAAATAGGGCACAGTACTGTCCACACACGTCCGAGTCCGGCGCCTGAATGACGCGCGTGTTCAGCACACACTGATTATAGTTTACATGTTTGTTTATAAAATTCACAAACGAGGGATGCCAGACGGGTGAGTTGCCAGACGAGTCGAAATATTGGAGATTTTCACCGTCCCAGGCAAACACGACCCAATGCAGACCCAATTGCCAGCGCGGTTGTATATTCACAATAATTGATGTGCGCACACCGCGAGCAAATGTGAAATGTTTTAGCCGGTCGCACGCCCAAACCCCCCGAAATGTGGCGACTGTGTCGAGCAACCGTTCCAATTCAAGCGCGTTCATAGTTGAAAATCTGTGCTGACACGTCCCGCACTGTCAATTGTGATTTCGTTTTCAAACGTGGCGTAGATTAGAACGTTAATTGTCTCGGGTAGAGCGTAAGTGAATGCCAGCTCACACCTCACATTACCTTGTTCACGCGGATGCAAATGATCACCACCACACTGATCCGGAGTCAGATCTACAATAAACAAAGTATAACCAGCCGCATAATCATCATGTGTGATATCCAGGCCCTGGTTTTCCGTATCGAGACCGGTACCGTCAAACAGTGACAGATACGATCTCATATATAGACCTTTTGTGAAATCGGGGCGATAGGGGTGCGTGGGGTACGGCTCGCCATTTATATAGAACTGAAGACTGTTTAGATGGTAGTGGTGAAAATTCCATGGGTTTTTCTGTAGCGATCCGTGGTACGCTTCAGTGCTTACGAGTCCCAGCAGAATTTGTCGCGGCACTTGTGAGGTGAAAATATTATTCAAAGTTCCACTCATGTTTCCTTTGGGGAGAGTATATGTTTTCAGTAGAACTCGTGGAATAGGATATCGGGCTGGTGTTTTCGCCAACTGTTTGTGAAAATTCACCCACATCGAGTTGGAAAGCGTTATTTTCTCGACATGCACACACAGGTCGACAATTTCAATCTTGTATTCTCCCTCGGCACCGAGTAGAGCAAACTGATCAGAGTTTCGAATCAGTTTGAGTTTCTCCGAAACTGTACCGGGCAATATACGACATTGATGGTTGGTATCCAGCTGTAGCGGTATACAAAAATCAAAAACTTTGCTTCCAGCCACCCATTGTTTGCGTTCGTTAAAACCAATGTTCAAAAGTTTAACATCATGCAAGTGCCCAGCAGTATCTTTACGCCAAAAACCCGACCGTAAATGACCGTTTTTAGCGTTCTGGTTATACGACAACAACGTCTCAAGATAGGCACGATAACCATAGAGTGCGCTGGAATCCGATACAATAGTATCACCAATCTGGTAGTCAATCTGTTTGAAGAGAGCATGTGGTAGCAGGTTGACAACGCTCACGTTGGCGTCGTCGACGAGTTCGCTACCGTCACGATTGACAACACGTGCTTTGCCATAGAGCTTGGTTTTTGATGGACGCGTAGACGATTTACCGAGCGCAGGTAAGTGAAATTCAAACGGACCTTCGCTGCTTAGTCGACTCACCGGGTAATATACATGTGTTTTGGACGATTTCACACTGGTTTCAAGCACTGGTCGAGAGAATACCTCGGTTATTTCACAAGCGCATTCGTCTACGTTTTGCATTGTCAAAGATGTCGCGTTCCTGTTGACGTCGTTGACCAACACCTTTTCGTTTTGTCGGTCGTCGAGAGACTGATTGACTCGTCGCACGATTTAAACTATTTATACTGGTTCGAAGAAGACGTTTAGCTTCGTGTCGAGAGCGATTGCGGACGGCTTGACTTGCAGTTTCTCCGTCGAGAACATCTTGCAGTGTGCGTACGCCCGTCTTCAAGGCGGATTTAGCCAGATGTTTTGTCAGAGGTTGTTTGGCGACAGTTTTGACGGCGGGTATCACCACTCTCATTAAGCCTCTGAAAATACTCCCAAGTCCGCTGCCACGCTGTATCATTGGACCTCGAAATATCAACTGAGAATTTGTCATTGTTGTTTCTGCATAAAATGTAGTGTCAGGTACGAACGGCCGTGGTGAAATGGAACCAATTCCACATTGCTCTGTCTTATATGCACTCCCAGATCGGTAATGAACTCATCTTCCAGCGGTACATACTGAATTTGATTGAATGTTCGATGAATTTGAGGTGATTTTATATCGTTCGTGTACGGACTGACAACACGTAATACCGGAGCCATAGTATCACCAACCATCTGCGCTTGTAGCTTGTCCATGTAGATATACAAAAATGTTGGGTTGAGTCGACTTACATCCATCACATTCGACGAGCGTGTATGTTTTTCAATAACAACGCGACTATCTGACACTACGTGGCTGGTGAACCCAAGAGCCCTAGCTATTTTGGTGTTTACTGATACG
>OU696571.1:3757500-3787500 GCA_916048095.2 Sacculina carcini | reverse complement strand
GTGCCGCGACAAATTCTGCTGGGACTCGTAAGCACTGAAGCGTACCACGGATCGCTACAGAAAAACCCATGGAATTTTCACCACTACCATCTAAACAGTCTTCAGTTCTATATAAATGGCGAGCCGTACCCCACGCACCCCTATCGCCCCGATTTCACAAAAGGTCTATATATGAGATCGTATCTGTCACTGTTTGACGGTACCGGTCTCGATACGGAAAACCAGGGCCTGGATATCACACATGATGATTATGCGGCTGGTTATACTTTGTTTATTGTAGATCTGACTCCGGATCAGTGTGGTGGTGATCATTTGCATCCGCGTGAACAAGGTAATGTGAGGTGTGAGCTGGCATTCACTTACGCTCTACCCGAGACAATTAACGTTCTAATCTACGCCACGTTTGAAAACGAAATCACAATTGACAGTGCGGGACGTGTCAGCACAGATTTTCAACTATGAACGCGCTTGAATTGGAACGGTTGCTCGACACAGTCGCCACATTTCGGGGGGTTTGGGCGTGCGACCGGCTAAAACATTTCACATTTGCTCGCGGTGTGCGCACATCAATTATTGTGAATATACAACCGCGCTGGCAATTGGGTCTGCATTGGGTCGTGTTTGCCTGGGACGGTGAAAATCTCCAATATTTCGACTCGTCTGGCAACTCACCCGTCTGGCATCCCTCGTTTGTGAATTTTATAAACAAACATGTAAACTATAATCAGTGTGTGCTGAACACGCGCGTCATTCAGGCGCCGGACTCGGACGTGTGTGGACAGTACTGTGCCCTATTTGTTGCATTGTTTGACGCCGGCTGGGATCTGCAAGATTTCGTTTCGTGCCTATCCACCGACCCTGCTATCAACAATCAGCTTTTAGCGCTGGTATGGTCATACTTGTAGACTGTGACGGTTTCCAGCACAAGGATTCGCCTTTTGTTGTCAAGGAATTGGTTGTGCATGACCTGTGCTCGGGATACTTGTGGCACACCATCCTACCGCCACCACAATTGAAACTCAACGCTGAGCGACGCAAGCATTTTCTATTTTTGACGGCGACCCTACACGGCTTGGAATATAATTACAATCCTTACAGCACGCACAAGTATGAACAAAAGCTGCGCGACGCAAGTTACCTCATTCAAAGTCTGGCACCCGACCACATCTACGCCAAAGGTATCGACAAGGCTCGTCGACTTTCCCACCTACTTGAACTAAATATTGAAAATCTCGAAGACATCCTACCCGACTATTTATCAATGAACGCACGCGACATACATGTACTACCCAACATCACACCGTGTCCATATACTCATGTCATTCCTACAAACTGTTGTATTTTACGTTGTCAACATTTCGCTAAATTGCTGTATGCAATGAATCTGTGTACACCGCGCATGCTACCATTTTAATAAATTGAACGATAACAAAGTGTGTTTTTGTTCGCGCGCAATAATCAAACTCTTGTAACACATCACGAAATGTATTGGTAAACCGTACATATAGAATAATTCAACAAATTTTGTTCCGTTTACTTTGTGGTTCACCTTGAACCTCTTTGTGCACAACCATCTTCATTTTGTCGGCTTTAAATTCACGATAAATCTTGGTTTCGGTCAAGTACTGTTTTCGCGACTCATAGTAGCTCATAACAATGGTCTTCATCCACTCCATAGTGTTGCAGGTCGCATCGGGCGGCCGGTAAATCTGAGTCTCGTCACTTCGCACCAACGCCACCGACAACACTTTAAATGATACAGCGGCTGCAACGGCTCCAAGAACAGCATCTCTCATCGGTCGACTCATAACTGTATCGATCACAATCTGTAGTGCACGCTCCTCGTTGGTGAACATTCTCACCGCGCCGCGATGAATTTTCCAAAAGGGGTCAAAATATCGCTCCAGTTGCATAATATTAGTAAGCTGTTTTTGTAAGTGTTCGAAATCCGTCTGACTATGTTTTTCCAGTCGTCCGAAAATAATCCAAATCCTCTGCTCCAGTGGGTGTCCACAGATGAACGGTGTATCGGCAACAAACTTGACCGCATGATGTTCCAGTGGCAGGATCCGCTTGGTCGTATCAACGTTTGTATTCACCTGACTCATGTTGACAATTCCCCGATAAAAGCTACACAACCTCACCCGCAAGCGTCTCGAGCTCAACTGCGTATCACGGCTGAGACTAATTGCACTACTTATCGGAGCATGCGTCATAATTATCGCCATCACTCCGTGTCTGATAATTTCGCTCTTACAGTCAATGTTTATCTTTCTTTGTATAAACACCATGAGCTGTGTTTCTCCTGCTACACTGGTGCCTAATTATAACTATCGCTATGTTGGTGGTAGTTCGTCAGATAGCAAACACATCATCAGTGAATCGTACAAAGAGTACACATCGTTTGACGTGTGTCTTTCGGAAGCTCTACAAGAAGGTGTTTCTGTTCCTGATACATGGTCGGCTGAACTGGAAATTGTGTATGAGACACACGATATGATTTACATCATCAAAATTGATCGAAAAATCAACAAACATTTGTGTTCACGATGTGTTCGCTGAATCGTGTCCTCAATAAGATTTCCGCTTGTATATTTGCCATAGTTGTGTATCAAGTGAAAATACACAAATATCATTTCGTTGCAAGTCATTTTTTTGTATCAATTCCGACACAGTCGAATAGCGTTTTAATTACCGATTTAGTCAGTGTTTGACATAAGCCAGACACGTTATATAAACGTAGCTAGTGATTCACAGGCATTCGTTTCGGCTACATTTACATAAATTGCGTGTAAATTTGGTCTTTGTTACCGGCAAACGTTTTAATCCCATACCTGTGTATCAGGTAAATATATTCATCCTCGGCTTGACGCCAATGAATTCATCTGGCATTTTAATCCTTACCGTAGTATTTGACATAAACCAGACACTTTATATAAACGTGGTGAGTGATTCATCGTCATATTGGAACATTGTCTTTGCGACCGATTTAGTCAAACCGTTTTTTTTATATATATTTCAAGTATGATTGAAAATTATTATATTCTCGTCTCTGCCAAACATCGACTTGGCGATCCCGATATAATGAGTATCGTGACATAAAATAGAAATAAAGGAAAAAAATAAAAGCTGGGCATAGAATAAAGAATAAATATAATAAGAAAAGAAGAATAAGAAATAAAAAAATATAAGTTGGGTATAGAATAAAGAATAAATATAATAAGAAAGGAAGAATAAGAAATAAAACTAAAAGTTGGGTTGGGTCGGGTTAGGAATAGAATAAAGAAAAAAAAAGTTGGGTTAGGTATACACACAAAGAAGTTAGGTTAGGTATACACAAAGAAGTTAGGTTAGGTATACAAAAAAAAAAGTTAGGTTAGGTTAGGTTAGTTTAGGTATACACAAAGAAGTTAGGTTAGGCATAGAATAAATATAATAAGAAAGGAAGAATAAGAAAGAAAAAAAGTTAGGTTAGGTTAAAAAAAAAGTTAGGTTAGGTTAATAAAAACTAAAAAATAAGTTAGGTTAGGTTAAAAAAAAAAAAGTTAGGTTAGGTTAAAAAACTAAAAAAAAGTTAGGTTAGGTTAAAAAACTAAAAAAGTTAGGTTAGGTTAAAAAAAAAAAAAAAAAAGTTAGGTTAGGTTAAAAAAAAAGAAAAAAAGTTAGGTAAAAAAAGTTAGGTTAAGTGTGACGTCAGAGGGGGGTGACGTCAGAGGGGGGAGGGGCAAGGGGGATAATGTAAACAAATGTGACAAAGTGGTTAGGCCTTCTACTAACTCCCCATTGCAAAACGCACACAAAAACAGTCTTTTGTTGCGTAGAGTAGTGGAGCCTGTATATACAATTGTAATGTGAATTGAAAATTTATATTGTGTTGCTTTGGCTCGACGATCAATGTTAGTTTATTTCTGTTGTTGGTGTGCTTGTGTGCTTCGCCTTCCTGGCTTTTGATTGGCTGTTGCGATGATGACGTAGTAGTTTAAACGGAGCAGAAATTGCACTGAAAACGGGGAAAACAGGACGTTTAGTTTAGTGACGTTTAGTGTTTAGTTTAGTGACATTTAGTGTTTAGCTTAGTGACGTTTTGTGTTTAGTTTAGTGACGTTTAGTGTTTAGTTTAGTGACGTTTAGTGTTTAGTTTAGTGACGTTTAGTGTTTAGTTTAGTGACGTTTAGTTTTTAGTTTAGTGACGTTTAGTGTTTAGTTTAGTGACGTTTAGTGTTTAGCTTCAGAGCCGTAGCAACCACCTCCCGTATCCCCCGGCCGGGGGGCCGCGAATGTTGAGGGGCCCCGTTGCTTCACGTATGATATTTAACTTTATCCTATATATTATGTATAGCCTTTACCTTTTTGGTCAGATGTTTTTACCTGAGCTTGTATTATGTGATTATGTCTAATAAATACATTAATTATTTGGTGATTTATTTATAATGGGGGTCCCAAGTGTTGCTTTTGGGAGGGGGGGGCATAATTCCTCGCAACGGCTCTGTTTAGTTCAGTGACGTTAAGTGTTTAGTTTAGTGACGTTTATTGTTCAGTTTAGTGACGTTTAGTGTTTAGTTTAGTGACGTTTAGTGTTTAGTTTAGTGACGTTTAGTGTTTAGTTTAGTGACGTTTAGTGTTTAGTTTAGTGACGTTTATTGTTTAGTTTAGTGACGTTTAGTGTTTAGTTTAGTGACGTTAGTTTTGTTTAGTGTTTAGTGACGCACACCGTTGTGGATGTATTGAGAGTGAATTATTGTGGCTGCATTGTCGATTTGATCGATAATATTTTATTTCATTTTCTGTGCTAATTGCTGGTTTAAATATATCTGCATTTTTTCACGCTACAGACGACATTTGAGCTGTGTAGCTATGTCGTCCAATGACACAATTCAGCCACAACAATACTGAAAAAGCCACAACAATAAAGAAATAGGGTACACTCATAAAATATTAATGAATTGAAAAATTCCACGTTTAATTATTTTTATTTTTTTATCCGCTTTAGTCATATATATACCCGCCCGTATTGCGGAATAATTCAGAACTCGAACACGATCCGTTATGGATCTTGAAGGCAAATCCATTGGTTTTGTGTATGGATGAATTCTACAGGTTAAATTGAACGTTATATTGTATATAGTATGGTGTATGGGCAAATGTAGGTCAACAACATTTGCCCATACAGCATAGACACACACCCTACCAGCACTTCTACGATACGCGTCCCGGAGATGTCCCCTGCACACGGACATACACCAAGCCAGATTATAGATTTTGCTATTGGTTAAGCTTCTGACTGTATTCATTCATTTTACTTTATTAATCGTTCCGCACGACGGGCGGGCTTAGATATGAGGCTGTTCGAAAGAAAATATTTTGCCACATCTAAAATAAATACATTAATATTTAGACTTTTCTATTAGTCAATACTTTTTATGGGTTTACTTTGTTCTTTTTAAATTTGTATCCGTTTTCTCTTATGAATTGAATACAAATTTAATAATATGAACTGTTCCGCACGACGGGCGGGTTTTGATGCTAGTATAGATATATAGATTTACATGTAAAATTATGATATCAGTATTCACGTGTCCAAACTTTTGGCGACAACTGCAGGTGCACTTGCGGGGAATTATTGGCCACCAGGACAGTTTGAAAGCCAATCCATCAATCAATCAATCAATCAATCAACGTAATACATGAAATTCAGCTTGAACACCATAAGGTTTTACATTCATGCATCACGCTTCTTGCCATCACATTTAGTTTAAATCACTACCGCTAGATGACGCCACTTGTAGAAGTGCTGTCCGTGTCCGTGACTATGGCAGCGAAATTGCAAAGCATATGTGCGCAATGTTGCATGCTCTGCAGCGTATGATTTTCACGGTTATTGGTTATTAATATAACGAATTGACATACGCTGAATTTGAGTACATTATTATCAGTGGTTGCCGCGTGCGATTAAAATGAGCGATAAACGATAATTATCGCTGAGGCTTAATCTTTTATCGTGTTCGCAAAATTTTCTAAAGCTTATTCACTTACCACTAGTCCAAAAAAATGAGGAACGATATACGATAAGTTCAAAAGACTTTTGTAAAAATTAAAAAATGTGCACGGCGGCAATAGTCACAACAGCCCGCCTGACGTTTCCAGACCAGTTCAAGCTGAGAGTATATATAGGGTAGAGACTAGAAGGATCAACACTGGCTTGCAAGTGCAAGTGAATCCTGAAAAACCTCCTATGAGAGCTACCAAGTGTGTTTGTGTGTAGCTGGCCAATCACATTATTATTCACAGCTGCAGTGCACCAGTCTCGCTGGAGTTCTCGAGTTAGGAAGGTGTGTGCCGCTCTCTTCCATGCGCCTTGACCCACCCCAACCATGGTCCTTCATGTTGAAGCATGTGACCCTGCCCTTGAAGAAGACATCATGGGGAGGTTCATCAGGGAGATCGTCATCTCTATCACATCCACGCCTGACAGTGGCGGATCCAGAGTGCAATTTTGGAAGGCGCTGAAATAATTTTGGTGGACTGAAATTTGGGGCGATCCGTCGTGTACATGCATCATTATGCAACGTTTCTGCGAAAATGTTAATATCAACAAACTCTGCAGAAAACTGGCACGTTAAGGACCAGGGTTACTGGGACAGACAGACACACAGACACACTCATACAAAGGTTGTCATTTATCAATATAGATAGATTTCATATCATGCTTGAAGCAACAGAGCCCCTCAACATTCAGTGCCCCCCGGTCGAGGGGTTCGGGGGTGGTTGCCGCGGGTCTGAGTGTGGGTGCATGTACTTATATGTATTTATGTATGTATCAATGTTTGAGACTTGTCCCTCTGCTCAAAGCGGGAGTGTGCAACTCGCGGCTCTTTAGCGCTGCTTATGGCTGTCTGGAGTTTTTTCAAATATGTTTGAAAACGGAAAAAATATGGGGAAGAGAGATATTGTTTCTTATAAGGCTTATATAAGGCTTATACAAGGTTTTTAATTTTTACGGCTCAAGGCATATTTGTATTTTGTTTATATTGTCCAATATGGCTCTTCTTTCTTCTTTGTGGACTCCGTGGTGCAGTTGTTAGCACACTCGCCTCACAAGCGGGAGGTCCGTGGTTCGAAACCCGGCGGAGCAGAATTTCATTGGGCGAATTCTACAATCCCACAGCCCCTATCCACCCAGCAGAAAATGATGGTACCAGATATCAGTCATGAGTTGTGCCATGCATTCTGGGGAGGTGGCCCTCTCTAATACGTCTTACGTCCTTGTGGCGCCATAGCGTGGAGAGGGTCGGTTCTGCGGTGGCAGCGAGCTGCACGGGGCACGCCTGTGTGTTCATAAGCTTCGGCTTCTTCCCGTGTAGCAGCTGGCACTTAGGCATTCATTCATTCATTCAACATTTTGACTTGGCAACATTTTGGCTACATTTTGGCTTGGCAACATTTTGGCATTTTTGTCCAATATTTTCAACATTTTGGGTTGCCGACCCCTGGTTTCAATGCATGAAGAAACAATGACCAATCCGGTTGGAAATATATAAATCAATTTTCATCAAATTTTCCCTGGATAATGACAGACACAAAGATTGGTAGCTTGATTAGACACCCTGTGTTTTGTCAAATTCTCACTCAGCGGTGCGCTGACATACTAGTGAATTACGGAGAAATTGGCATACAACTGGAAAAAAGGATGACGGATTTTCTGGAAAACAGGCAAATAAGAACATGTCTGAGAGGGCACAAATCTTCGTGGAGAAACGTGAAAAGCGGTGTACCTCAAGGCACAGTCTTGGCGCCGATCATGTTCATCATATACATAAATTATATTCAGGATGTCGTGCCGCCAGACATATACATGAACATGTTCGCCGACGATATAAAACTATAAAAAAATATTCGCATCATAAAAGATTGTGTAGACTTACAAACATGTACCGAAAAATTTAAACTGTGGAGTACTCACTGGCAAATGTCATTTAATACAAACAAATGTCGAATTGTACGATTTGAGACTAGTAAATTCAGACCAAGCTATTCTTTCATCATGAATAATACGCCTTTACAGGATTCGCAAAAATAAAAAGACCTTGGAGTAATGATGAATCACAAGCTGTCTCCTGAAAACCATATATCCGAAATACTTAAAGAGACAAATTTCAAAATTGCACATATTAAAACAGCTTTCACATATATCAACGCCGCAATGTTAAGAAAGTCAATGATAGCTATCATCAGACCATCTCTAGAATACGCTGTCACAATATGGAGTCCGCATTTACAGAAGCACAAAGAAAAACTAGAGAAAGTACAAAGATCAGCTACAAAAACATCACACGAGACAAGAAATTTAGGCTACAATGAAACACTGAAAAATTTGAAACTATCTACACTAGAAGAAAGAAGAGTCAGAGGAGATGTAATAGCTATATGTAGATATATGACAGGCAAAGAAGATATTCAAAATACGAGTCTGTTCCAGCCGACCAGTTCCACACGTTTACATGCTCTAAGTCTTCAAAAAAGTAGAGCCAAAAAAGATATAAAGAAGTACATTTTCCCTCAACGTAGTATATATTTTTGGAATAGAAAAACGCAAAATTTAATAGGACAGCCAACAACAAGTAAATTCAAAGAAAATTATGATCTCTGGAAGGCAGGAGACACGAGTTTCTGACTCATTCCTGCGCAAACAACTCGGTAAGAACAACTCGTTAACAACACACACACACACACACACACACAGAGAGACATACAAGGGGAGAGAGAATACTGTTTGTTTGCAGTAATTTATGACCACCGCTAATATGACACCAATTTCCTTGTCTTCTTTCAATGCACTCGAGCGCTGGGAGCAGCATTCGAGTGCATGCAAGACCCATTTTGCATACGCATGCACACACACACACACACAAACACACACACACACACATACACAAACGCTAGCACTGCTGACACGCATACACTTGCATATTCCCAAACGTGGCTGCCATTCTTCAAGAACAGACGAAAGAAACACACAAACACACACACAAACACACACACACACACACACACACAAGCATATACACAGGAATACACATATGCAAACACACACACACACGCACACACACACATATGGACACAACAGGACAATACATTTTTCGCCGAGACTTTGCCAGAAGATTGAGTATGTCTCAAGCATGTCTGTCTGTCTGTGTGTCTGTCAGTTCAATGATGAATTAGCCCGGCTCACCACCGTCGTCGTCTGCATTGCATATTGCACATTGCACATTGCACAACCGGGTGATAGGCCTCGCGGGAGGAATATTGCCGGTTGCCAACTGCCGCAATCTCTGCCCACAGTCTGTCTGTCTGTCTGTCTGTCTGTCGTTCATGTTCTTTGTTCAACTGGCACGTACACATACAACACACAAATACACACGCACGCACACACACATACTACACACACACATACACACACATACACGCGCAGACAGCTCAAATTTTGTGTTTGTGTCAGTTGGGCTATCGAAGCGGTTTGGCCAATTGCAACAGCTGTCGTGGGCTGGTGGCGCAAGATGCTTCGAATGTTGCACAATGCAATGCCGAGTCGATATGTACGGGGACTTTGTGTGTCCAATGCTGACAGACATAAGTCTGTGTGTGTGTATGTGTGTGCGTGTGTGTGTGTGCATGTCAGCCAGATTGCATGTGAGATGTTCTGTAAGTAGGTTTGTGCCCTCCGTTGTTGCGTCATTGTGTGTGTGTGTGTGTGTGTGTATGTGTGTGTGTGTGTGTGTGTTTGTGTGTGTTTGTGTGTATGTGGGTGGGCGTTTATACGCTGTTCATACGTAAGTTTAAAAAGGGAACAATGAAAACTCTTTAAAAAAATAATTTCAACGCTCGGGAAATTTGAGCTTGCATTGTGTCAAGAGGATGTGTACTGGAATATGTTTGCATATATAATATAGGTGATATTGCATAGAAAACTTCAATGCGAAACCAATATTTGTCCATGAAAATCCTCAGCTGAAGTTGAAACGTTCTTGCATGGTATTTGTATTTTAAGCGTAATATTCTTCAATTAGTTGTATCAATATCTGAGGTGTTTCCCATTACAATACAAGTCTACATAAATATAATCCAAAATCTACGTACATTATACATTTATAGTTATTTCTTATATGATATTCTTCTCTTTTCTCTTTAGACTTTTCTCTGATTTCTTTTCTCTCTTGTATTTTCTACTTTTCTCATATTATTTTTCTCTTATCTGTTTCTCCCTTATCTGTTCATACTTTCCTTTTTTTCTTTTCGATATTCCTCTCGTACACGTAAGAGAACAAGAGATCACCTTGCAGTGGCTAGTCCGAAACATACACACACACATACACACACACACACAGGCCGAGCACATTGTCCACTGACGCGGTCCCCGGAGGCCATCGCTCACGGCTTACAGTGACGGCTCATCTGCGGTGCAAATACCGCCGCCAGAAAGGGTTGGCTCTTTTGGCCGCGTCGCTTTTGGCCGTCGTCGACGCTAAATTTGGCATGAAATAACATCGACGAACAAGTGGCCAGTCACACACACACACACAAAACACACATACACACATACACACACATATACTCAGGGATAGATAGGAAGGACAACCCAGCATATTTATCCCAGCAATTCGCTGGCAAATGCGCACTCGGCATGGCATTGGCTGGCTGTATGAAAAATGGTTTGATCCGTTCCGGCTGGCTTGCCTGTGTGCCACGGCCAGGCCGACTGACGACAGAAACAAATGCCGGTCGCCCAGGCGTGCTGGATGAGGTGAATTTGCTGTTGAGGCTGATATGCAGACAAGGCAGCAGATGATAGGGGGTTGATGGGGAATGGTGACGCAACAGAGAGAGGCTTTAGGAAGGTCGGTTGGGCGCGATAATAGAGTCTCCCCTAGGAATACGTCACTGGCTTTGTATATACCCCCAGAAGCATGTCATCACAAATACCAAGGAAAAGTGGCGAGGCGGAATTGGATTTTGTTGGGCAATTTAAATTGAGCTGTCTTCTGGGTTTTCCAAGTCAATTGTAGCAGGAATAGACATACAACTGGTACATCATGCTGAAAAGATAGCATACACACATGAAACACAAATTGATTAAAATATAGATTAATAAATAGATATGATCAGACATTTATGTCGGTCAAGCAATACACAAATTGGTTTTCTAGTAAATTGTTTGAAAAACATTTGTAATATGTTTCTATTCAGTGGTGTGTTGTGTTTCATTCCATCAAACTATCCTGCAAGTTTGATGTCATAATTGTATGTTCATTTCCACTAAAAATTGTCTTGAAAACTCTGGAAAGTCAGTTTTTCATAATATGATCATTATTTATCCATATATCTATCGATTCATACCTGACACTTTCATTTTCATATAGAAACTACATCGTCAAGTGTGATGTACATGAACACACTGACAAACGCTAATTAGGTTTGCTGTGTGTGTGTGTGTGTGTTCGTGTGTGCATATGCTTGGCAAATGACGGTTTTTACGGTCAGATATTTTAGCACCTATGTCTACCTCTAACCAATTCAGTCGTGCCAGAATTGTCTACATTTCCTTGATTGACATATCTGAAAAGAAAAGGGGGTTGAAGACTTCATCTCTCCCTTTCTCTCTCTATCTCTCTTTTCTCTCTCTCTCTCTCTCTCTCTATACATATATATATATATATATATATATATATATATATATTATCATATCCAATCTGGGATTTGTCATTATTTCACATTTTCCTCGATGACAACTGCGATATCTGCGTTGGCGAGCACTTGGGCTGCGCCAAGTGTTATTGTGTGTGTGTGCTGTGTGTGTGTGCTGTGTGTGTGTGCTGTGTGTGTCGTGACTGCGTCGACTTCAAAACGACGACGCTCCTCAATCGTCGACAACGACGGCAATATAGGCCGAGTCGATTCTGCAAGCTTCGACGGAACAATCGTCTCAAAGACACACGCGCACAGACAATGCGTCGTTAGTGGGCTCGTTGTTTCTCCACGCAGATAACGTCCGCTTTGCAGTTACGCCCAGATGCAGCGTTGCTACTCATAGGCGGATCTAGGTGAGGGGAGGAGGATGCTATCACCGGGTTCAACAACTCTGAACGACCGAGAACTTCTTCCAAATCTATATAGGATCGGATTTGTATTTCAACGGAGCTTTAACGGGCAGCTGACCGATTTTTTTTCGCTGTGCATGCTATCACACGCTTTGCTGGCTATATTTCTAGCTGACAAAAGCTGATTGAAAGCGCATACGTACGTAATCATATCTGAGACAAGTGTGCATTTGTCCGCCTATGCCTACATCACCCCAATCTTGTCTACTGAATCCGTCCTTGTTGCCTTTACAAAAATCACCACAGGGGTGCTTACACAGTGGTCTGTTTCAAGCGACGAGAGTAACAGTACGACACACACACACCCAAACTTGAATATGTGTGTGTGTGTGTGTGTGTGTGTGTGTGTGTGTGTGTGTGTGTGTGTGTGTGTGTGTGTGTGTGTGTGTGTGTGTGTGTGTGTGTGTGTGTGTGTGTGTGTGTGTGTGTGTGTGTGTGCTACTCTACGCTGATGCAATGACGCCAGTTTTGTTCTTGCAACGAGCGTTTGACGAGCGTGTGAACGTGCCTGCGCCACGCTACACTTTGCCGTCATCTATAGCACTACACACACACACAAACACACACACACACACACACACGTGAACGCACATGTGTGTGTGTCATTAGTTCAACTGTAACGGGCGTCTCATTCGCACACATACACACACATTCACACATACACATACACACATTATCTCACACAGACACACATACATACACACATTATCTCACACAGACACACACACACACACACAAACACACACACAGACAGATACGCACACTCAGCAACCACAAAAAACGTATCTATGTTACAGTGCAGAATACAAAGTGGTCAATGAGAACAGGTTATTGCATGTGTGTGTGTGTGTGTGTGTGTGTGTGTGTCTGTGTGTGTATGTTTGTCTGTGTGTGTGTGTGTGTATGTGTGTGTGTGTGTGTGTGTGTATGTGTGTGTGTATGTGTGTGTGTGTGTGTGTGTGTGTGTGTGTGTGTGTGTGTGAAAACGGTGAATTATCCTTATATCTGAGTCGCATTTCTGAATATACTATTTCATATTTGCCGTTTTGCTATCAAACAAATGAATGAAGACAAGATCGATTGAAAATTATAATTTTCTCCGACTGGAAGCATGCACTATTATAAGAGGTTCGTCTTTTCAGCTATATCCACATATGGACTTGCTAATTCCCTTGCAGTCGTGTTGAAACACACATTTTCTTGCGGCTAAGTGATTCTCAATCATACATCAACAAATTCATCGCCCCGGACAACAGATAACCTAGCTACGCCACTGACAATGTTTCGACTGAAGGGATATCTGATCTCTGATGACCAAGGCACAATCACATCTTGGCGCCCATCCAGATGTTCAACTTGAATAATGACCACATCCGCTGAAGCGTTCTGAGCTGCAACGTATTTACATTAGTGTGTGTGTGTGTGCGTCAATGTGTGCGTGTGTGTGTGTGTGTATGTGTGTGTGTGTCGGCGATTTGGGTGAATAGCCGGTGATTTCAAGACGGACACATCAGTTGGTCAGGACGTCCGCTTCGAAACCAGGAAATATCGACTTGAAAACAAGCACATACACACACACACACACATACATATACACACACACATACATATACACAAGCACACACATACACATACATAAATCCACACAGTCATACATACAGACACATACGTACATGTATACATACATGCTGTCGATGGTACACATATCCGGTCTTCCATTGACTGACAGTGAATAATGGACAGTGGACTGTTACTGTGACGTCACAATATGACGTCGTTTCTCAACCAAAACAGCTTGCTGTGGTCCACAGGTTCATAAACAGTCAGCTTCAGATGTTCAGGGTTTTGGTTTGTTCACCAGTATGATTGGTGACGTTAAGCTCTGGTTGGTCATCAATGATGACCAAGCAGATGACCAAGCAATGATTTGCTGCAGCCAATGATGACTCATCATTGGCTGCAGCTAATCACGCCACATCGCTTGGTCTTGATATCTGTGCTGCAAGCAACTCGGTCCAATCATTATTAGCCTACTTGTGTGACTGTCTTCATCGTACGTGATTTTTCTTATAACACTTCAAACACAAAGGGTCGTATGAATGTGTGTATGGAACCTGTGGTGCTCAGTACCTCCTAAAAGGTTAAGAACCACTGTTGTAGTCAAAATGCGGCAACGATTTTGTTTGATTGATTTTGTTCTCTGTTTGAATGGAATTTACGAGCGGAGAAAATGGTTGCACAAGATTAGATTGCCGTTGAGGAGGCTTCAAAGGTGATAAACTGAATTGCGCTTTGAAATGCGGCCTTGCTTTGCGATTGAATCCGCTCGCTTCACTGGCCACGCGGTTGTTCAACTATCCCGTTCTGTCTCTGCTCAATACCCATCATGTGTTTCCATAATTGTTTATGCTGATGCCGAGCTCAACGAAGCAGGCACACACACACAAACACACCCACACAGAGACAGACAGACAGATAGACAGAAACGCAGTTTCTTCGAGTAGTGGGCGAATGTCGTTTCAGCTTGATTGGATCGCATTTGATGCGGTGTGTTGTTCGTGCGGTCGGCAGTGTCTTTTCAGTGTCTGCCAATTCGCGATCAAATTTGCGTCGTTTGAAGATCGACACCACACCCTCCTTCCTAGCACTCACTCACATACACACACACTTACACACACACACACACGCATACATACACACAGAACACACTTATACCTAGTGAGCTGCTCCAAACACGAGGGGAGACTATCTGTATGATTCGTCGGTAATGGGCATTCAGACAAGAGGCAACAATCATTTTACGACACACACACACACACACACATACACGCACATGCACACACACATACATACACACACGCACACGCACACACACACGCACGTGCAAACAGGGAGGAATACGCGCGCGCTTCGGAAGCAGACACAAATGATGCAGCGATAAGGATAAGTGTGGAGCGCGTAAATGTGAGGACGCTTCGAGTAGTAGTCGGCAGGTAGCGCCACAGTCGTCGACGTCGACCAATCAGCGCGCGTCGTCGGCTGTACGCACGCGCCAAAACACAAATGACAACTGGCGCGGCGCACGTGCTGCGCTCATTCGGCGCCCGACCTTCGCGCCGTTAACATGTGTGCGTGCATGTCTGTGCTGCTGCTAACCAGTGCCGTGCCAGTAGTTGCCGTGGAGCTGCGTGATTGCGCCTCCAACACGCAAACAGCGCGAAGACGCGACAAGGCCAGGGGTCGCTCGCGAGGAATGCAAACGCGTGCGTCCGTTCAGCTCACACTTGCGTCCGATATCAACGGTGGGATTTATTAATATTTATCATTGTGTCAAATTGTAATAATTATGTCGTATAGTCTGCATTAATTTCCGGAGTGCTCAGTTGTGTTACAATTTAGTGGCTTGATACACTTCTAACATAAACGAGGCTAATTTTACTGAAAGTTGGGAATTATGAATTTTTAATTCAACATTAGTAGCGTTTAATAAGACATTTTATGCAAAATTGAGCAGCATTTGTGTGTTACAATGTTGAATTGCAAATACGCTGAATTCGGCAATTTTTATTTAATTAAGGAAAATAAGTATCAAAATGGTATTTTATCGTTTTTTGGATATTAATATCTGCTTTGCTAAGAGAATTTCTGAGCTACACCATCGCGGAAAAGCCTCACTAATACAATCCAGAAAATGAAGTATTAAACAACTCAAAGTTTTCTAAAACCAGCTAGTTTTTTCGAACAGTAGCTTTGGCGATCTCGTTTCTATTCCATTTTCGTTTCTGTCGCACGCTTTCAGTGTCGCAATGACAAATTATTCGTGATTTTGTTATACTTTATCAACATTTTTGACTTGCCACCGCAACAAATTAAAACATTCTGGTCACTGTTATTACACTAGACAGTGTAGTTAGTTGTTTGAGAACCACTGTGGTTCCAGCATGCTGTGCCGCACAGCAGCGGTGTATTGCGGTACAGTATGTATCTACGTCCCGCAAGTTCGTGTTCATACGGGGCCTTTTATAATGGCAATAACCGTACACTGAAAACTGCTTAAATCAGACGGAATATTTTTTATATGAAATTTCCGTTGCATTGAAGATACACGGTTATTTTTTCTATAAATTTCAATGTGTTACGGACAAATTGAAGAAGGTAACAATGTATTTTTTACATACATGGTATCCTTGAGTTTTCGCATTATTCTGTATAAACTGATTTACATTGTGCGTTCTTTTTAGGAGCAGTCATTTTTTAGGGTTTAATCTTGAAACATTAATCTATTCACCGGTAAACTATTTGAAACAAAATATTGTATTGTCATGATAAACTGATTAAGACAGGATAAAATTCGCGAAACTATCATGTCAACTTCTCTCGTAATAAATGTTTGAAGTTTTATAGATAACTCATGGACGATTTGTTTTGTCTTGAATAAGTGAATGCCCATGATAACTCGTCTCAATGAAATTTTAAGATTTCACTTCATGCAACTTTTATGGAAATTTCAAAGCTATTTGGACTTATCTTGAATTATCTTCAACTGAAATAAGACATTTGTCAATTAAAACAAATATTTGTTTAAGAAGCATTGTTTTGATTTATTTCCATTGCAGAACTCAAGCAATTATAATGAACACAATATAAAATATACCGAAAAATATTCACTTAATGAACCAAGCCGGGTGAATTACTATGTAATAAAATATGTAATTATATTTCTTCTATTAAATATTATATATTGCATAATTTCGTTTATTGTTTCGGGTATGGGACCCAAATGATTATACAATTATAAATGGTTGTTTTTCCCTAGTAATCCGTATCTAACTTACAGTGAATTCAAACGATATAAACACTCGTGGATCTGGAAGACATACTGGCAAATAATAGGATTGGTGATAATTATTTAAATAGTCAAGTAAAGGGGGTATGGGACCATATTCTACAATCCATTGGCAGTATGGAACCATTAAAACGTTCAGAACACCTGGATTAGGGGAACTGTGGGATTGATGTCAGTCAATGTTGAATCAACAAGCATAAACTTGAATTAGTGAATTATTTGCGTTTGGCGAATCACTAACATGCTGATTGAGTGATATTTTAAACCAAATAAATCACGCATAAAAGAGCAGATATGGCTTATATAAGACAAATGATATAATGTTTATGTGCACCATGTAATCAAAACTGAACACACATATGTGTATGTATTTAGACCATAAATATACCAGCCCTATATATCCATATTGTATATCCAAATTCTGTACATCCAATCTGTGTGTTTTGTATTACAATTGGTTGTTTGTAAGTGTATGTGTAATGCATGTGTATGTACGTATGAATTTGCATGTGTGTGTGCCAGCAGCCGGAGAAGCCGATGACCAGCTGGTGGCGGCCGCCGTGCACTCTCACACGCCCTCCCTGTGGCCACCGGCTGCCGCAGCTGCCCAGCTGTCGGTCGTCAGCTACCAGCTGCCCGATATTGTCAGCAGTTGTCGCCGGTCGGCGGGTGTCGTCGCTGCGGGCGGCGTTCTCAAGACGACCGGCGGCGCGTTGACAAACGTCGCCCGAGCTGTGGCCAACTCAAACAACCGTCGCCGAGTGGCGCTTCCAGTGGAGGCGCCACCACAGCCGTCGCCGCCACCACAATCGCGCGGCCAAGAAGCCGCACTGCAGGCGCGCCTGGCCGGAGCCGAGTTGCGTCGCTGCGCCGATCACTGGCAGTTCGACGTGCGTCAGTCTGACGCGCCGTCCGTCGCCGCCGCCGTCGCTACTCGGATACGTAAGCCGGCGTGTGGCGTTGGCTGCCGTAGCGCAGGCGGCGGTGTGATGGTCTGTGCGTCGCTAGTGGTCGTAACCGTGTCGCTCTACGGCATGTGGTCGTACGTGCAACGCTAACAGCTCGTGTATGTGTGTGTGTGTGTGTGTTTTTTTTGTGCATTTATCGTCGGGTGTGAGTCGGTGACTATTTGCTGATTCAGTCACTGAGTCAAGTCACTCAAGTCACTCCACCAGTCATCAGTCTACTTGTTGGTTCCATCAGTCATCAAGTTACTCACCTGATGGACTATGAGTCATCAGTCATGTGCATTTTGTGTCTCATTTGTGTCTATACACATCGATGTTTGTTTGTTTGCTTGTCAGTGTGTGTGTGTGTGTGTGTGTGTCAGTGTATGTGTATGTGTGTGTGTGTGTGTGTCAGTGTGTATGTACGTGCGCTTACTGCTTGCGTACCTGAGCTGCCACAAACTGAGTTCCTGATTGTGTGTTGTTTCGTTCAAGAGTGTGTCATTGGTGATCATTGGCAGCTGTTTGTTTGTGAACCACCGATGACCAGACCGTTCGCTAGTCACTCTAGTCATCGACAATTGTCACAAGCTTGTGCGCGCGTGTGTGTGTGTGTGTTGACACGTGAACACGTCGGCCACGGGTGCACGTGCACGTACAGCACGTGTTAAACGCCACGTGTCATTGTATGACTCCATACTGTGCGTTATGATGGCCAGGCAAAAATGATACACTTCGATTTTGTCTACGAGACGTATCGTAATAAACTGCTCTAATATGCCCAATGACGGTATGTTATTGCGTGTGTGTTTGTGTGGATATGGGCCCGTTAGCGGCAGTGTCATTTTGAGGCCTAATTCCCATACTCTCTCTTTGCCGTCCTAATCCGGCAGGCAGCATAGGCGCACACAAGTTTAACTAGTGCTGGAGCTAATATTTGAAATTCGAGACAAAATCCTACAGAGGGCGCGGAAACTTGGCGTTGCATTGGCATGGATTATAAGAAACGACACTCAAGTCAGAATGCGAGAGATGGCAATAATAAAACGTCAATAAATATGAACATGCTGGTCTTGTCACCTAGCCTAACCTAACTTAATCAACCTAACCTAACCTAACCAAACCTAAGCAACCCACCTAACCTAACCTTACCAAACCTAGCCTACGTTAATCGCGAGGAACGGCTCATTATCGCAGGCTCTGCTTAGAGCATTTCCCGCGCTCACGTTTTATGTCTCAAACGGCCAGTTTCAGCGCCCTCTAGCGGATTGTCTCAAACGGACATTATTAGCTCCGGTATGGTCTTGGCGCGCCCATGGCACGGGTCGGATTATGTAAAGGTTGAGAGCGCCCGTGAAGTCGGTCTCTAGTGTCACGGCAGCAAAGTGGGTAGTCTCCGTTGTTGTTGAACAAGGCACCAGTGGCGGCGCCAGTATTTTCCCGATAGGGTGGGTGGCTGAGGAATCTAAGGAAAAAGATGTGGGGGCTTGGCGAAACATGAGGAACTATACTTAAAATATTCATGGACAACATTTTTGGGGCTAGGCGGGGCTCAAGGCATTTGACACATTTGAGGGAGATTGCGCCATTTTGCGCAAGCAAGCTGCCTACAAGGTCGTCCGATCTCAAAGTTCGCGTCCATTCATTTGCAACCTAACAAAATAAACGCAATAAACGCAATTTCCTAACGTAAACACGATATGTGCAAATATACTGATCACTGATGTTAGATCACTGTTATCAAAGCCCTAGTGCCGTTCAATTAGAGGGTGTCGCTCTATTTTTCCACTGGCTGGCCAGAATTTTGAGAAGATACGGTGAAATTTATGGATGAAGAAAAAGAATCAGGTAACATATTTATATTTATTTAAAAAATAATTTAAATATAAGGTGATGACTTATTCATAGCTATTGTCAAAATTGAGGAGCTAGTCAAAGTGACGTTGAAATAGAAGGTGCCGTTCAATTTTTCAATTGTTCCCAATGTGCCGTTCTATTAGAATTGGTTTTACGCTATATCCTCCATCATTTATATAGCCACACACGTTTACTGTTTGTTATTACAGCCACATAGCGCCAATTCGGAACGCTTCCGCTGATTTTGTGCATCCGCTATAGTTTTGCGTGATGGACATGCGAATTGGCCGAACACGCACGGTGTGATTGAGGCGTGTGTGATTACAGCTGACCTCAACAGAATTGGACCTGTTGTGTGTGTGTGTGTGTGTGTGTGTGTGTGTGTGTGTGTGTGTGTGTGTGTGTGTGTGTGTGTGTGTGTGTGTGTGTGTGTGTGTGTGTGTGTGTGTGTCTGCATGCCTGCACATTCCCATCACGCCATTTGCCTGCACCCTGACATTGATGATAGCAGCGAATGCAGGGGTGTCCGGTATATACATAGGCCGTAAAACCTGTATTTGAGCGGCATGTCGTTCTAGTTTTCAAACCTTCCCCCGTAGTGTCGTTCAATTAGAGGGTGCCGCTCTATTTGACCACTAGCTGGTCGGCATTTTTAGAAGGTTTGGTAAATTCTATTGATTAAAATATAACCAGATAACATATGCATATTTATTCAACAAAAGGCAAAAATTCAGGCTTACCACTGGTAAGAAATCACAAATTCATTAATGAAAATATATCAGTTATAGCTATTGCCAAGACAGTTCATCAAAGTGGCGTTCAATAAGAAGGTTCAATTAGCGGGTATCGTTCTTTTTTTCAAAAAAATTTCCAAGATGCCGTTCAAATAGAAGTCTTACGGTATATCATTTCAGCTCATATGTAAAGCCCATGCTTGGTCCATGCTCCCAGTGGAAGCTTGGGAATTCGCTGCTATTATTTGGGAGCAAGAATTGATAATGGAGGGTAATTTGCTTGGCCCAGAAATTACCCCGCCTCTGCGTCCCCTTCCTCGCTGGTTCGCCATCCGCCGTGTGGTGGCAAATTGTGGCCGAGTGTAATTGACAGGTGAGCGGCGGTTTTTTCCGGTGGCGGCCACTTCCGGTGATTTTGCGGGCAGCGATCGATTTTCCGCGCCAAACAACTCCATCACTATACAACGCTGCTGTGCTAGCGTCCGCCACAAATTGTGCCTTCTGGTCAATCAATGGTTGACAGCAAATCTAGAATGTTTGTCGCATTAGACGGTCGTTGAGTGTTGTTCAATCGCCCATAATTTGCATTGGATTTGCATATATGTGGGCAGAAAAGTGCTAGAGTGTTTTTTTTGTAAATCATGGAGTGACTCGGTTTGTTTGGTGAGAAATGGTTGTCAATTTTCATTATAAAAAACTCACACTATGTACGAGTAGAATGAATGACTTTGTAGGAAAGGAATTTACAATTGGCAAAAGCGGTTTGAAAAGACGACAGAGCTCACACTTCAAGCTACGCCCACTAACATCTTTCTCCCTGTGTGGCTACGAATTTAGCGGGAATTTACGGCAGCAGAGTAGATACGATATCAGACAAGAATGCTCAGATCGCGTCGCAAGTGGCGGCGCCAGGATTACTCCTGAAAGAGGGGCCTGAAAGAGTTTGGGGGGCTGAAAAAGGGCTAAGGAAAAAGATGCGGGTGCTTGGCGAAACATCGGGAAATACACTCGAAATATTCATGGTGAGGATTTTGGGGGTTTAGAGGAGGTTTTACACATTTGGGGAAGGGGGGATTCATCCCCTCTATGCCCCCCTGGCGACGAATGTTTATTTCTAATTCATGAATTCATTTATTATGTGTACTTTTCGAGCAAAATTAATAATCTACCATATTTATTGGGACTCGCAAGGGTACAAAATCGATTCATTGTACCATTCAATGTTATCGGGGGCTAAGGCTAAAGCTCAACGTATGTTACACACACACATACACACACACACACATACACACACACACACATACACACATACACACAGACATACACATCAACACACACGTGGTATGATGGGCGGAGCTGATTCACAGTTGTGTAGAGGCAAGTATGCCACTAAATACAGTTATACCACAAGCGCTAATGAAGGGCTAGCGGACGTATTAGCTCGTCGTATTAGCGTCGAGTCGGACGAGTCGTTCAGGTGTTCAATTGCATCTCATACAGATGTCATACTGACACGCCACTACTGACACACCACCACTGACACACCATCACTGACACGACACCACTGACACGACATCACTGACACGACATCACTGACACGACATCAATGACACGACACCACTGACACACCACCACTGACACGACATCAATGACACGACACCACTGACACACCACCACTGACACGACACCACTGACACGACACCACTGACACGACACCACTGACACGACACCACTGACACGACATCACTGACACATCACCACCGACACACCACCACTGACACGACACCACTGACACACCACCACTGACACACCACCACTGACACGACACCACTGACACACCACCAGTAACACGCCACCACTGACACACCACCACTGACACACCATCACTGACACACAAGCACTGACACACCACCACTGACACACCACCACTGACACACCACCACTGACACGACACCACTGACACACCACCACTGACACGACACCACTGTCACGACACCACTGATACGACACCACTGACACGACACCACTGACACGACACCACTGTCACGACACCACTGACACGACACCACTGACACACCACCACTGACACACCACCACTGACACACCACCACTGACACGACACCACTGACACACCACCACTGCCACACCACCATATGCTTTGTCAACTCTTTGTGTTCGTTGAATAGTCAACAGACAATCAGACTCGCTTTGACCCAGTCGCTAACTAGGAGTATGTATGCAAATTAGGCCGCAACTGGATGCGTGTCTGTATGCGTGCCTGTGTGTATGCGTGTATGCGTGTCTGAGTGTGTGTGTGTGTGCATGTGTGTCCCCTAGGAGAGACTGTTTGCGGCCGTATGGGCGTTGTCTATGGGCAAATTTAGCGTGCAGTCAATGGGTCGTGCAGTTGTGATTGACACTACCCCCTTCATCCCTCCGTCCGCACACCCCCCCCCCCCACCCCACGACCCCACCCCAATCTCCCCACTAATCTCCGCTACCTATTTATGCATGTATGCGTTGGTGTGCAAGTATGTCTGTGTGTGTCTGTGTATGTCTGTGTGTGTCTGTGTATGTCTGTGTGTGTCTGTGTATGCAAGGAGTTTGTGAGTGTAATCGTACGAGTGCAAATATTTAACACACACACACAGACACACACACGCACACAAATACACGTACATTCCTGGGACTTTTGCATACCATCACGTCTGTATGTATGTGTGCGTGTGTGTGTGTGTGTGTGTGTGTTTGCTGATTGTCTATGGCCGATGCAGTCGCCTCGAGTACATTACACACACTGTCACAGGGATGTCACTGAAACAAAGACCGCACACACACATACACACATACACACACACATACACACATACACATAGACACATTTCCGATGCAGCTTACTATACACGTGACTCCAAAAGGCAAATGTGTGTGCGTGCGTGTATGTAAGTATGTATGTATGTATGTGTGTGTGTGTATGTGTGTGTGTGTGTGTGTGTGTGTGTGTGTGTGTGTGTGTGTGTGTGTGTAAACAGTGTTGTGATTGTGTGGGCGTGTGGGCGTGTGCCTTAGGGTGACTTTGTCCTGAGGCAACCCTTGTCACAGCATAATCTGTGCACGTGACCATGTCAATCATACTTGCGCATTGCACACGCACACACACATACACACACACATACACATACACACACACACAAGCATACATACGTGCACTATTGTTTCTGAATGATATCACTTGTGTTTAAATGAGGTCTGATGCATTCGCCATCCCAAGGGAATTTTCACATTGAAATATTTTGAAAGAATACGTAAAGTTGATTGGTTGAATTAGCTAGAATATTTTTCAGTTGTTGAGGCTGGCGGCTCAAACCTGGCCCGTGGTGGCACTTTTTAACACTCTTCGAAACATTCTTTAACACCCTCAACCATTTCAGGCCTATTCAATTACAACCCACATATACCTCAATCAAAAGTATATTGCCTATAATTGCACACACACACACACACACACACTTGTGTATTGTTACTTTTTTACTATGCGGATTTTGAAGACAGTATACCTTAATTAGCTAAGCTAAGCAGAATTTTCGGAGGCATAATTCCACATTCATACCCACCAGACAATTTGTCGGAGGGTAGGTATAACCCATACCCCACATGATTTACGATTTCGTGATTTCCGCTGTAGATGAGCGCGCTGCGGGTGTGACATTTTAACTTTGTCGGCCGGCGAATATAGCTCAATTCCTCTCCGATGCGAAGTCCATGTCTGCTCAAGTCATTGGCGGCACCAGGCGGAGAGCTTAGAGGGGCTAAAACTCCCGAAAAATATGACAACCCCTCTGAGCCAACCCACATACGCACAAAAAATACTGACCATGAACATTTCCAGTCTAGTTGTTCATGTATCGCCAAGCGTCCGCAAATTTTTCTCTAGCCTCCTCGGCCTCCCCCACTGGAAAAGACCTGGCGCCGCCACTGCTGCCCAAATATTTGCATAGCTTGATTATCCTACTTTCCTATCACACTTACAGAATAACTCGCGCAAACTTGGATGTTGACTTTCTTTTAGCTTATATATATTTTGTGAGCCAAGGTACAGGATATCCTGTATCCTTTGCATCAGCTGTTTCCCTCCGTCCCTCAGCAAGCTGTAGTGGAGTATTTGCTCAATAGATGCGATTTTCATGTTGCACTCCTTTTACTCCGGTTTATGGTGGGACAATTTTTAGTGCTGTTACTCTTTGGTATGCTATACACTTGAAACAACTTATGAAACCAATTATTCAGTCAGCTGCACGATTGTGTATATCAATATTTATCGAGCTATTTGATTTGCTAATTTCGTTTTTTTTTCGTGCATTTTTTTGCTATTTGCTTCATCGACTTTTCTCTTTCTGACGGAATCACTTTTATTTTCAAACACTCATTTTCTCTACATCTTTCGGGCACTTACAGGGTACTTGGGGCGACCGCAGGGTGATAATAGTGCTTGCACTCTTTCCATGCTCGTACCTAGATTTGCCTGTAATTATTATTAATAAGAATAATAATGAAAATTAATTGTTGAAATGAAGGTTCAAAGCAAAAGTGAGCTTTGCCATATGATACTTTGTGGATGAAAGTCATTATTCAAACGCAAAACCACCCATAGCGAACGTGTCTATGAAATATACACACTAGTTCACACAAAGCACCATAGAATCGGTGATACTCAATGAGCACTGCACTCAGATCGGTCTCGCTCCATAAGCGCCGCTCACTCGCAGCCACTTCACACAATGCCAGCTCCATATCGCACGTCAGGGGCACTGACTACTGACTACTGACTACTGACCATTGCACGCGCACACGCGCACACACACACACACATGGGTGGTCAACGGTGATCATAATTGTGCGCGCGTGTGTGTGTGAACGTGTGTGTGTGTGCGTGCGTTTGGTTTCAATTCACACTTTGCTGGACAACACACACGCACACACACACACACACACACACACACACACACACATACACACTCACACACAAGCACGCACGCACGCACGCACGCACGCACGCACATAACATCTGGCGAAATGTGATAAATGGATTGCCTAGGGTAAATGCCCAATTGAAGCAGGTGACACTCGGGGGGCGGGGGGTTAGAGAGCAAGGGGGGCAGGACTCAGGGTCACGCACACACCCACACACACACACATACACACAAGCGCGCGCGCCCAGTGACCATCTGGTGGGCAGATGAGCTGTGAAACGGCGTCATCATAGCGTTATTGATGAGATTTCAGTCAGCCCGGACGTGACACATAATCCATTTGTGTCGACACACAGATAGATAGAGAGAGAGAGAGTGTGTGTGGGTGTGTGTGGGAGAGAGAGGGAAATCTAGGAGGAAAAGCGGAGAGGATGAAGAGTGACCCGAGTATGCCTGAGGTCTTGAATTTGTTTTGTCCAGTATGGTGGTGGAATTTTTTTATATACAAATTCAATGAAATAGACGCGTGCAAATTGTGAACTTTCTCTCTGTCAGATTCATGGTCGAGTCGTCGGCGACACAACCGGCACCCTCACTGTTCTCCCGCCGACAGGCTGACTTCACTCCAGCTCACTTCCAGTGGCGGACTCAGAGTGCAATTTCGGGAGTGGCTGAATTGTGGGGCGATCAGTCATGTACATGCATCATTATGCAGCATATTTGCGATAATGCTTATATCAACAAATTCTACAGAAAAAATACTTTCTCTTGACCTCTATTATTGAACCTCTTGGTTATGAGGAGTTGATGGAAACATTTTGGGGGAGTTCCAGCCCCCTGAGCTCCCCCACTTCCTGTAAGATTAAACACATACCCTATTTGAAGGGCGGATGAGCTATTTGATAGTCAACGGGCATCTAGCATCAAGCGTGTTTTCAAAGCTGCTCAAATCCTCAGACTGGCCTCAATGAGATTGATTCGGGAATAATTTTAAGCCCAATACCCAACAGTGAGTCCAGAATTATGCAGAGCTCATTATATTGACCACTGCTTATTAATCTCATTTGACAGCTTCCCCAGAATTTGGAACAAATCAAGCCTCGCGACCCAAGCCTGAATATGGATACATTAATTGTTTTTTTTTATGTAAATATTATGCTTTTAATCGACATTCAATTTAATATTGGTCTACTTCTATCAAATTATTTTATATTTTAATCATTCTCTGATAATTATCGATAATTATATAAATATGAATTATAATATATAAGAATTCGGCAAGATAAATATTCTCTACGAATTCTTAGCGTCTTCGTACCACTCTTATAAGAACTATCGTACGTTTTTTATCAAAAATGGCACCTTGGTAAATTAGCAGATAGTATATCTATGAAATATACTCTGATGAGGCCTTATTTCGCTGTGTGAGCTTTTGAGTTTATATGTACGAGTGTATAAGTACGTGTGTGTTTATGTGTATGTGTGTGGGTAATATGTATGTGTTTGTGTACGGCTATCGGCCGAAATGAAAATGAATGAACCGGACGCATGCATGCGTTGCGCGCCAACGATTTGCGTCCGATATGACACACGTGGCCCCTTTGCGGCAACCTACTTTCGGACACAATTCAATACATCAGCCACGCGCCCACACACACACACACACACACACACACACACACACACACACTTGCGGCTATAGGGGCGAATGTGTGGTTGGGGGCAGCTTATAACCAGTAGCGGAACCAAAGGCACTTTTTGGGGGGGGAGGGACTGAATTATTTATGAGTGACTAGGGTAGCGTGTGAAGGTCATGACTTGGGGCATTTTTCAATGATATATACACACACACTTACACAAACAATAATGTGCCAATATGATTTGCTTCAATGCTTATATCAACAAATTCTACGGAAAAATATTTTTCCTGATAACTGTTAGTGAATCTCTTGGTTATGAGGAGTTGATGGAAACATTTGAGGGGGGGCTTGAGCTCCCTGAGCCCCCCCTCCTATGTATCCGCCAGCGCTATATAGCCGGCGATGACCATATCAGTGTGCGGGTGTGTGTGCTATGACCCCCTGGCTGTTGTGACCGTGAGTAAAAGAGCCCGGGGCAGTGCCGCAGGCCCGGTACAGCCGATATAATTGTGCGTGGCGCGCACGTGTGGCGAAAAAGGCGGCACGCAGCGTGACACGTGTCACGCACGGTCATCGAGCGCATTGACATGTGTCAGCTTCGCCTCCGTCCGTGTGTGTGTGTGTGTGTGTGTGTGTGTGTGTGTGTGTGTGTGTGTGTGTGTGTGTGTGTGTGTGTGTGTGTGTAGCGCAAATGACGAGGAGCGCTAGCTGTCTATGGACAAGCACACGCAAACACACACACGCACACACACACACGCCCATAGAGAGCACACACAATCAGTCATACACAGACAGACACACACACAGACAGACAGACAGACAGATATACGGACATACACACACAAATAGACAGACAGACAGACAGAAAGAGACTCGTTTTGGTCGCGTGCCGACATCAAAAGAGATCGGCCGATGGAAATTCGATCGCAAATACGCGGCAGATAATGGATTTGCTAGTGGAATTCGGCCGCCAATGCATCTGTGGCCCTCGTTGTGATAAATGTATGTGTCATACATATGTGACACATACATGCACACACACACACAGACGCGAACATAAACAGATATTAAAATAGGGTGTAGCGCGGATATATGAGAGTTGTCGGCAGTGGATAAAAAGTATCTTATATTCGGGGAAAATTACACGTAAGGTATAGAAGACGGGATAGAAATTTCAAAATGAAGCGCTGAGTGGAACATTGGCGCAGACATGAGACCAGTGTATAATTTAGACAAAGTGGAAATCGTACATGAGCTTGATGTTGGCATTTGCTCACAATAGACCCTACAAGCAAACAGCGATCATATACATACACACACACACACACACATGCATACATACACGTATACACCGCGTGCAACAAACATGATTATTTCATGGCACGACTTCACAAAATTACATTTATATATCACAATTAAACAATCCATTTGTATATATATTCCATATATTACACACCATATATATATATATATATATATATATATATATATATATATATATATATATATATATATATATACGTGCATATGTATTTACACGCATATGCACGTTTAATAGCGTGAGTTTGTACATATGTATACGTATTAATGGGAAGGAAGTCAGACCAAGCATTTCTATAAAGGTTCTCAATCTTATTTATCTTATTCCCCTCTGCTTAATGAGCCATTTCTTCATTTTCCACAATAACGTTGATAAATTCAATAAATTAAGTTGTTACATGAAAGTAAATATGTCAAGATGTCATTAGAAACAAAAATAGACGAAATTGAATTTATATAAACACACATATGTCCTGTCCGACCTTTAGCTTCCCACTTGGCAATTCTTCCATTCCCCACCAGTGGGAAATTCCCCACAGATTAAGAGCAACCACTGCTATAAAGCTTTTATTCAGTACAAATGATTGGTAAATTCAACTTACACTATTCACAGTGTAATGTTTAACGAAAGGGTTTGCCCAAAGGAGCTCATAGAAAAACCGCCCCCGTGGACTTTGTAAGCTAACCATTCGGTGTAAATTCTAGATTTATGAAAGTATTATCATTATTATTAGTACAACTAATATTATTGGAAGCAAGCGCTGAATATTTAATGTCTTTGATTAATGAATAATGCTGTTTGTCTGCGCTGTTTTATCATAATCAAAATAAGCAGTCTGACTGGGGCAGCTTGATAAAAATTGATTCGTTTTTTCGTGTGCTTCATATGGCATCGCACTCGAGTGGATTTTGACATGTAATTCGATTTACACACAAGCACACACAAGCACACACACACACACACGTACTCACACATACATACATACACATAGACACACACACACATACAGGACGATTTGTACTGTATTGATGTAATTGAATGCTTCCAATACTGGCTTCAATCACATTACCCAAAGCGGGGGTTGTTTTTGTGCTCTCATGCTCTTCCATTCATTCACGTACAGCTCCTTCCCTCTCTCTCTCTCTGTCTTCAATCTATCCAGCCTCCAACATACGGCAATTGGCGACGACACGGGAGCTATTTGCATACAACACACACACACACATACACATACACATATTGAATGTTCACTTGAGAGAATTCGATCAAACCGCCCCTCTCTTTATGCAGTGTTCAAGTATGCGTGTGCGTGTGTGTGTGTGTGTGTGTGTGTTTGTGCTTGTATGTGTGTAAGAGTGTGCATGTGTGCGTGTGTGTATCTGTGTACACAAGATCAAGCAAGGAGATTGTAGTGAATTTACTTCGGATGTCACCGATGTCACGAAGCAATAGCACATCGCATTGCACCCGTTTCGCATGAACGTCAGTCTGTGTATGTGTGTGTGTGTGTGTGTGTGTGTGTGTGTGTGTGTG
>OU696571.1:3722500-3755000 GCA_916048095.2 Sacculina carcini | reverse complement strand
AACAACTTGATCTTTACGCGTTTTTTTAAATTCAAACCGCTTTGTACAACAGAATCGGCAGCTAGCAAGGGCGTAGCTAGGCATATTGTTTGGGTGTGAAAAATTGCCGTAAAAACTACAGGAGTTATATCAGTGATTCCTAATCTTCTTGACAACAACCCAGAATTGTGCACAAATGAAACGTCGCGACCCAATTATAAATATATATATATATATATATATATATATATATATAAATTGACTTTTTTTGTATATACATAATGGTTATGCCTATATTCATAATTAATTTTTAGCAGTGGCGGCGCCAAGGGAGGGCTTGCTGTAGCCCCCTCAAAAATATGCCAAGTCCCCCCCCTAAGCCCCCTCAAAAATCATAATCATGGACACTTAAATTTCTTACCACTGTAAATGAAACCCTGTAATTCTGCATCAAGTTCGAGGACTGAATCAGTGTGCCCCAGTCCCTCATTATACGAATATATAGCCAGCGTTCGAGTATAGTTCTTCATGCTTAGCCGAGCCCCTCAAATTTTTCCTTCGCCCCTACAACTTTTTCCTTAGACTCCACCCAGCCCCCCCCCAATCGTAAAAATCCTGGCGCCGCCACTGAATTTAAGCATTGTCTTCAAATCAGTTACATCAAATCAGTTGTATAGTTGAATTATTTTCTGTTCAGAATCTTACGACTAGGCATAATGAATTTTTATAATTAAAATTCATGATTTGAAAAAAGATTATATTTTACAAACCTTAGCGACACAATTAAATGAATTGGCGACCCAACTTCAGGTCGCGATACAGGGGTTGAAAACTACTAGCTTATATGAACGAATAACCCTATATGGGCATACTTGATTGGGGTTAGGGGGGGGGGGGGCGTGGGTATGTTTGGCTCACCCCTCTCTGGCTTCACGTTTGATTGACATCACAATGAGGTGCATTGAGCTGCTCGTTTCACTAGACAAGCGTGCAATGTTTTCCAATCAACCCCAGTCGACCCAGGGGGTAATTGCCCGGCCGATGCAGGATTGCAAGAAGCTTGCATGCAAGACGGCGGCACGCTTGTACCAACATGGCCCAGATGCGGCTCGACTAAATACCTCAATCGCGCAGACGATAAGCCCTAATCTGACTACTGATTGCCAAAAGAATGTTGAACGCGAGATAAGAATGTCGGTGTAGTCTCTAACACAACAGACACACACACACACACACATACACACACACATACATACATACACGCTATTTTTGCGTACGAACATTGGCGGTAAAAATGGCACTCATTTGGCTAAGCTGCAGAGAGAGTGGCAAGTGGGTCGTCGGGTGGAAATTAAGCGGCAGACAACGCAAGTCATCCGCACACAGCACAGTGAGTATGCGACGTCAAGCAGAGGGGATGGGGCAAGATTAGAAGGGGGACGACGCAGTGGCAGCGCCAAGTTTCCTCTAGAGGGGAGGCTAAGGAATCATATGCACGGGTTTGACAAAATATGAGAAACTACAATTGAAAATGTCATATTCATTATTTCCTGTTTGGTTGAGGGATTTTGGCGCAATTTGAGAGGCTCCAAGCCCGTACAGAACTCCGCTTGGCGTCGCCACTGGAGCAATACGAGCGAGGACGGCGAAATCCGGATTCAGTCGGATTGGCGTCATCAAGTCGACGGCGGAGAGTTGATGACGGTGATTGCGCTGTGCACTTGTCGCTTACTCCGGCGCTGCACACACACACGCACACACACGCGCACACACACACCATACACACTCACACACACACACTCACACACACATACGAACACGGACATGCAGTGTGACGAAAAAATTCCAGATCTTTGTTTAGCGGTTGGAAAAGAGTAATTCGTTGATTCTGCAATGAATGTGCTTGGAAATAATTCGTCATCATTGGTGTCAGTGTGACAATCAAGATATGTAATTCATAGCAAAAGTCTGGCGGGTAATTTCTATATACCTATCACACTTTTCAATGAAAATGTGATTGAATTCAGATGAATGAAAATGTGATGAAAAAGCTTCTTCTCGTTCGCTCATCATAAATGAATAAAAAACGCACTACATCGTCCCTCACCCGCCTGAGATCCATCCTACTCAATCTAACCTTCCTCTTTCCTCATCAGTACGTCACCTCGGTATCTAACTAGATCCTCATTTGTCATTTCAAAAACATTGTTCTTCTACAGCTGGCACCTGCCTTCTAATCATTCGAAACCTCTACCTCTTCCGTCCCTACATTGATTCATCAATCACAAAGCACAAAGCACAATCTCTGGTATCTGCTCTCATCATTCCTCGTATTGACTACTGTAATGCACTGTTCCTTCATCTTCCACAGAAATCGCACAACATTTTACCATCTATCCTTAATCAAGCCTACCGCTTCATTCTTCGCCTTCCTCCGCATCATCCCACATCATCCCAGCTACGTGATCTTGGTATTCTTCCTAGTCCTTACCGCATTCAGCACAAAATCTGTACACTCACCTACAAAATATTGCATTCTCCTGACTCTCCACATTGCATTGTATTGATCTTGCTTATCGTTTCCCTAGTTATATATATCAAGGACTAGTAAATACATTGTCGCATCACTTATGCATCGACCTGATAGTGCAAAAAAAGGTTACAATATATTCGATGTATTACGCTCAATATAAAAATTAAATTTACTAACGAGGGATTGTTGTTAACTGGAATAATATTATTCTGCTTGTATGCGAACATATATGATGCATAATTAAATTTGCTTACTTAATAGTTTATCCTATTTTATCAAGTGATATAACGACAATTTTGGGTTGAGAAACATCGTCGCTTTGTATTTAAATGTGTCATCTCTTCATTTGGGTTTCACACTTCTGATCATGGGCGTAGATTCCGGGGGGCATAGAGGTATTTACATATATACCCACGACAAAATGACTTTGTGGTTTGAATATGTAATTCAGCCCCTAGAATTCCGCTGAGTCCAGTTTATTGGGTATATTATCATCAAAATCAACATAGCAAAAAAGGTACAATGCACGATAAATTTGTGTAAGTAATTATACACAATTTATTTGTATTAAGGTATGTGTGTTGCTTTCGAATAAGTCGAAATGGTTCAGGATCGCATGTAATTGACCAATTGAGCCATCCTTGAACACTAATGCATGATGGATGTCACTCCCCGAACACAAAAATGTTTAATCTCCACCCTTGCTCTTGTATGTATGATAAAATTATTACACTAGTCTTAGAAAAATATATTATTAATATATTTTCTCGATTCGCAATAAAAACACATTGGTGCATTGTTGTTGTTTATTGAAAACAATGCAGTGTGTTTACTGTAGATGCAATAATACACACACTGTCGCGAACAATGTGATGTAGGGAAAGTATATGCGCTACAAGTTGTAGAACGCAGCTGCTACACATTGAACGTGAAACGGATCAGCAGGTCATTCCTGGAGGTGCCGTCACACCAGGTAAGGCAATTGGTTTATGGAACCGTGAGTTCGCCCAGAAACACGGACCCTGACAGTCGCGATGGCAAAACAAGCCGCTGCCACCATTTATCTCCTCGCCCTGTCTACACAGCTTGAGATTGCGGCAGTCACATAATGACGTGATGGTTCCACGATTATTTGGTCGCACGAAGAATACTGCAGTTCGTGGCGACTGCTATCCATATCTAACTGCGTATTATAAACAGTTTTGTTGTCTAAATCTTCGGTGCCTCCAATTTCGCCTTGAGAAGGTGTACCTTCTGTTGTATTTCGGGTCTTTTTGCATCTGGATGCACCTTCTCTTGTCTGGTCTGACATCTCCATGCGAAGATATAGGACTTTGCATTACTGTTGTCTTGGCCTGCACATGATCAATGCATGGGCCATTTAGTACTGCAGGTCGTGAATTATTTGCAGTGACCCCGTCTTCCTCCACATCTCTACTGTCATCGACGCCGAGATGGACGGGTGTCTTAATCGAGTCAACAATTACCACTGAGCTCATCTTGTCTTCAGTGGAGTCAGACTCTTTCTTGTTGGCTTCATCTTCTTCAACTCCATCGATTTCGAGCTGGAGTATTTCTTGAAGAGATGTCAGCATGTTTACAAATTTGTTCTCGCTGTGATATTTGTAGTAGGGTATGTCTGCAGCTGCAGCTTCTGATGACTTCTGCAATACATTATCTGCATCGGATTGTTTGTTGATGTCTGTTTGAACATTCCCGTCCATGTTGTCAATGCTATCGATCTCTTCTTGGAGAAGTTTCTGGATAGCAGTGAGCATATTCACAAACTTGTTGTCCGTGTGGTAATCATAATAATGAACGAATGGTACTGCAGTTCCTGACGTCTGCTGATTGTTGTCGATGTTGCATTGCATATTAGGCACGTTCTTGTTGTCTGAATGATGGAAGTTGTTGTTGGTTTCATCTTCTGTGATGAACGACATGTCAGATTTTGTCACTTCTGATGACGTCATAGGTTCATCCACATCAGACTGAATGTCGCCTTCTATTTTATTTTCCATATCTTCGTACTCGACGGCATCAATCTCCTCTTGTAGGAGTTTTTGAATAGCAGTCAACATATTAACAAACTTATTCTCCGTGACGTAATCGTAATAAGCCACGGTATTTTTGTCGTTTCCTGATGACTGCTTGTCATTATCCATATCTGATTTATTGTTTTTGTCCTTTTTGTCATTCTCGTTTTGTTCTTCATCTTCGTCAATTTCTTCTTGTATAAGCTTTTGAATTTCCGTCAGCATGTTGACGAATTTGTTTTCAGTGACGTAGTCGTAGTACGGCACAGTCTGCCCATTATCTTCAGTGCAAGAATTGGTAGTAGACTGGGTCAGATGTTGAGCCATCTCGTTGCCGTTTGCGTCCCACACACACTCCTCCTCACTCTCATGAATAGTCTCCAGGATGGTATACATGATGGTGATGTTTCTGTTGCTGGAACAATTATCAGAATTGCTGAAACAGTTCTGATGACTTGGAACTGTTCTTTCTTCCAGAATCTTTGCTGTCCACAAGTGATGTACACGTAGTAATATCGTGCTAATATCAGCCTTCAGTTGAAGCACATGCAGCCAGTTCAATGACAAGCGCATAAGTGACGTAAATATAGAAATACGCTTTTTCACTTGCGATTTAACAAAAACACATTTTCACGCTCACTTTATGTACGCGCGCTGTTACTAGATAATATTTAAATTCAATTCAATGTTTTGAGCCTCCATAGGCTACATAAATAACGTATATATATATAACCCTGAAAAATACGAAAATTTTGGTCAATTTTCTGAAGACTACTCTTCCTAAACCAGCAATGGTACAACTATACACGTTATACCACTGTGTAGAAAATTTTATGTTCTACTCAACGCATTATAATTTATACCCAAAAATTAAATATAAAACATGTAAAATGGACAAAAATTCAATCTACATTCAAAATTTTATTTAAACTCCACGCGTCCAATTTTCTATACTTTTTTCTCTATTTCTCAAAAACTAATTATTACACATCTCAACAAATAATACCATCATGCTGGAAATTTTGTTTGCTACAACACAGTATAATTAGTAATTTTCCAAAGTGTATTAAAAAAAAGTTACGGCGGTGTGAAGTGTAAATGACAAAGTCAAAAAGGCAAAATTAGCACACAAAAAAGTGAATATTTTGGTCAATATTCCGCTATCTATTCCTCATAAGCCAGCAATGGTACAGCTATAAACATTATACTATTGTGTAGATAATTTTGTGTTCTACAAGAAACGTTATAATTTATACCCACAAATGATACAAAAAACGTGTAAAATTGGCAAAATTCGCAAATACATCCAAAATTACACTTGAACACCGGGTGACTAAAATTAATTCATTTTTCTACTATTTCTCAGTAACTATTTGTCACACATCAAAATTAATTATACCATCGTGCTAGATATTTTATTTTCTACAATATGGTATAATTCTTAATTTTCCAAAGTGTATCTGAAGGAAGTGACGGCGGTGTAAAGTCAAAAGGACATATTGCCAATTTGACAGCTATTATGCGCACTTGCGATTACACAGGAATATACTACTGTGTAGATAATCTTGTGTTCTACAAGATAAGCTATAATTTATATCCACAAATGAAACAAAAAACGTGTAAAATTGGCAAAATTCTCAAATACATCCAAAATTACACTTGAACACCGGGTGACTAAAATTAATTTATTTTTCTACTATTTCTCAGTAACTATTAGTTAAACATAGGAATAAATTATACCATCGTGCTAGAAATATTGTTTTCTACAATACGGTATAATTTGTAATTTTCCAAAGTATATCTGAAGGAAGTTACGGCGGTGTAAAGTCAAAAGGACATATTGCCAATTTGACAGCTATTATGCGCACTTGCGATTACACATGAATATACACTGATTTAATTTCACTGAAGTCCAATCACAATTTACGCACTTGCGATTACACAGGAATATACTACTCTGTAGATAATTTTGGGTTCTACAAGAAAAGTTATAATTTATACCCACAAATGATACAAAAACGTGTAAAATTGGCAAAATTCTCAAATACATCCAAAATTACACTTGAACACCGGGCGACTAAAATTAATTCATTTTTCTACTATTTATCAGTAACTATTTGTTATACATAAAAATAAATTATACCATCGTGCTAGAAATTTTGTTTTCTACAATACGGTATAATTTTTAATTTTCCAAAGTGTATCTAAAGGAAGTTGCGGCGATGTAAAGTCAAAATGTCATGTTGCCAATTTGACAGCTATTAAGCGCACTTGCGATTACACAGGAATATACTACTGTGTAGATAATTTTGTGTTCTACAAGATAAGCTATAATTTATACCCACAAATGATACAAAAAACGTGTAAAATTGGCAAAATTCTCAAATACATCCAAAATTACACTTGAACACCGGGCGGCTAAAATTAATTTATTTTTCTACTATTTCTCAGTCTCTATTTGTTGCACATAAAAATAAATTATACTATCGTGCTAGAAATCTTGTTTTCTACAATACGGTATAATTTGTAATTTTCCAAAGGGTATCTGAAAGAAGTTACGGCGGTGTAAAGTCAAAAGGACATATTGCCAATTTGACAGCTATTATGCGCACTTGCGATTACACAGGAATATACACCGATTAAATTTCACTGAAGCCCAATCACAATTAAGAATGCATCATATTATCTCCAAGCATGGATGGTGTGGTTTTTTTGCGTACAGTTTAATTAATGCTACACTATACTGAATAGAAAGTCTTTATTGTCCTCAATATTTACACATCAAATGTTCCGCACGACGGGCGGGTAAAATGCTACTTGGAACAAAGTAAGCTACTGAATTTTACTGTGTAATTTAATTGGTTTAATTTCAAGTTGCATACGCTCAAGTTGCATAAGGATACGGGTTGTAATATCATGCAATGCCAAGTATATGCATATGCTGTTTTAGAGGAAGCATTAATCTGGAATTATAGAGATGTTTCATTGTTTTGGTAGTGTTACACCTCTGAATTACTACACACGAAGGACGGGTGTGAATTTGAGTAGTGTTGAGGGAAAAACATCGTCAATAATTAAAACAAGAATTTACAAATTTGACTTTTCTATTGGCCGTTTTTCATCAATTTTCTTTGTGTTTGTTTCGTGTTTGAGTTCTGAATTATTCCGCACGACGGGCAGCTTTAAATATGGGGCGAGTTGTGGAAAAACATGTATTTTTAATATATTACATAAATTATACATAAATTTCACATTTAGACTTTTACATTAGCTAAAACTTTCCTGTGGGTTTGTTTTTCTTTTTCAATTTGCACTAATTTTTTTAGGAATTGAATATTAATTATATTTTATGAACTGTTCCGCACGACGGGCGAATTAAATGTATCTATAAAGAGTGGGTTTAAATGATAGCGAGGTATATGATATTTTGCTAGCAGTAAATATTCTAGCGATAAAAGTAGAATAGCTCTTAAGCAAATGATTTTGGAGAATGATGTGAACCTTTAAATATATTTTGCGATCTGATGATATATGTATTAGGAATAATACGTAGCAGAATATAGATTGCATAATATAATATCGGCTGTAATATCAAGGGCTATAATATCGGTGTAATCCAAAAAATAACAACTGTATGAATATGATGCGTTAGTGGAAGCATTAACCGGGAATTATAAGATAATATGATAATGGTGTATAATTATATCGCATTATGTAACAAATGTTAATTTAGCTGCCTTACAGTTTGGTCCCGATACTATATTGGCGGGTTGAGAGATAAATATTGGTGGGCCGCGTGTTTGGGACCCCTGGGGTAGATAATCTCAGTCTTCTGATTACAAATTATGATCGAATCAGTATATTTTGTGATCACAAACAAATAAGTTAAATCACCTCAGACTAGGCTGAGTGCGGTCAAGATTGAATGGTTGGGTTGGGTTGGGTAGGTTTGACTCAGGTTATATTGGGTTTTAATGATAGCGGAAAATATATAACTTTTAGCAATAAAAATTATAGCGGTTAAAGTAAAATAGTACTTAGGCAAATGATATTGGGGAATGATGTTAAGTAATAAATATAGTTTAGAAATATTCTGATGAAAAGATTTCATCATCTTTCATTGTTTGTTTCGTGTTTGTGTTCTGAATTATACCACACGACGGGCAGATATATATATCAGGCGGGTTGAGGGATAATATTTGTCAAAATAAGAACAAAAATATTCACATTTAGACTTATATATTGGTTAAGATATTTATAGGTTACATTTTTTGGTTTTCAATTTGTATTCATTATATTTTATGGATTTGATATGAATTTTATTGTATGAATTGTTTCTCACGACGGGCGGGTTTGAAAAAGTGTTTTTAGTTCATTTTTTCAAATGGTTCATTTAAAAAAATGTAATTTTTTTTAAATAAAAATGTTCCGCGGGCAGCAACTATTGACAATAGAACGTTCAATTTCCCCTGTAGAATTAATCCATACACAAAACCAATGGATTTGACTTCAAATATGATTTTCATTGTATGAATTGTTCCGCACGACGGGCGGGTTTAAAAAAATGTTTCCATTTTTTAGTTCATTTTTTCAAATGTTTCATTTAAAACAAGGTATTTTTTAAATAAAAAGGCTCCGCGGGCAGCAACTATAGACAATAGAACGTTCAATTTCCCCTGTAGAATTAATACATACACAAAACCAATCGATTTGACTTCAAGATCCAGAACGGATCGTGTTCGAGCTCTGATTTATTCAGCACGACGGGCGGGTTTAAAAATGACTCAGGCGGACTGAGGGGAAATATTTTGTCGAAATAAAAATAATTAAACTTAGAATTTTCAATTGATTATTATTTCTATGAGTTTACCCTTAATTCATTTTTAATTTTCCATTTTTTTATGAATTGAATATGAATTTCATGTTATGAATTGCTCCGCACAACGGGCGGGTTTTAATGCTATATATATACATAAAGAAGAAATTATCTGTCTGTCTGTGTATGTATGCTCAAATATGAGGTGACATAATTGCGCTGGTTCATGGTTCGCTGGTTCAATGATCAGGGGCTTCAAACGCAAACGAAGCGATGGCTCATTTTTATGAAATAAAAATGTCCCGCGGGCAGCAATAAAACGTTCAATTTCACCGTGTAGAAGTCATCAGAACTGTTCCAGCAATTCTGATAATTGTTCCAGCAACAGAAACATCACCATCATGTATACCATCCTGGAGACTATTCATGAGAGTGAGGAGGAGTGTGTGTGGGACGCAAACGGCAACGAGATGGCTCAACATCTGACCCAGTCTACTACCAATTCTTGCACTGAAGATAATGGGCAGACTGTGCCGTACTACGACTACGTCACTGACAACGAATTCGTCAACATGCTGACGGAAATTCAAAAGCTTATACAAGAAGAAATTGACGAAGATGAAGAACAAAACGAGAATGACAAAAAGGACAAAAACAATACACCAGATATGGATAATGACAAGCAGTCATCAGGAAACGACAAAAATGCCGTGGCTTATTACGATTACGTCACGGAGAATAAGTTTGTTAATATGTTGACGGCTATTCAAAAACTCCTACAAGAGGAGATTGATGCCGTCGAGTACGAAGATATGGAAAATAAAATAGAAGGCGACATTCAGTCTGATGTGGATGAACCTATGACGTCATCAGAAGTGACAAAATCTGACATGTCGTTCATCACAGAAGATGAAACCAACAACAACTTCCATCATTCAGACAACAAGCCCGTGGCTAATATGCAATGCAACATCGACAACAATCAGCAGACGTCAGGAACTGCAGTACCATTCGTTCATTATTATGATTACCACACGGACAACAAGTTTGTGAATATGCTCACTGCTATCCAGAAACTTCTCCAAGAAGAGATCGATAGCATTGACAACATGGACGTGAATGTTCAAACAGACATCAACAAACAATCCGATGCAGATAATGTATTGCAGAAGTCATCAGAAGCTGCAGCTGCAGACATACCCTACTACAAATATCACAGAGAGAACAAATTTGTAAACTTGCTGACATCTCTTCAAGAAATACTCCAGCTCGAAATCGATGGAGTTGAAGAAGATGAAGCCAACAAGAAAGAGTCTGACTCCACTGAAGACAAGATGAGCTCAGTGGTAATTGTGAACTCGATTAAGACACTCGTCCATCTCGGCGTCGATGACAGTAGAGATGTGGAGGAAGACGGGGTCACTGCAAATAATTCACGACCTGCAGTACTGAATGGCCCATGCATTGATAATGTGCAGGCCAAAACAACAGTGATGCAAAATCCTATGTCTTCGCATGGAGATATCAGACCGGACAAGAGAAGGTGCATCCAGATGCAAAAAGACCCGAAATACAACAGAAGGTACACCTTCTCAAGGCGAAATCGGAGACACCGAAGATTCAGACAACAAAACTGTTTATAATACGCAGTTAGATATGGATAGCAGTCGCCACGAACTGCATTATCCTTCGTGCAACCAAATAATCGTGGAACCATCACGTCATTATGTGACTTAGCCGCAATCTCAAGCTGTGTAGACAGGGCGAGGAGATGAATGGAGGCAGCGGCTTGTTTTGCCATCGCGACTGTCAGGGTCCGTGTTTCTGGGCGAACTCACGGTTCCATAAACCAATTGCCTTACCTGGTGTGACGGCACCTCCAGGAATGACCTGCTGATCCGTTTCACGTTCAATGTGTAGGAGATGCGTTCTACAACTTGTAGCGCATATACTTTCCCTACATCACATTGTTCGCGACAGTGTGTGTATTATTGCATCTGCAGTAAACACACCGCATTGTTTTCAATAAACAACAACAATGCACCAATGTGTTTTTATTGCGAATCGAGTAAATATATTAATAATGTATTTTTCTAAGACTAGTGTAATAATTTTATCATACATACAAGAGCAAGGGTGGAGATTAAACTTTTTTGTGTTCGGGGAGTGACATCCATCATGCATTAGTGTTCAAGGATGGCTCAATTGGTCAATTACATGCGATCCTGAACCATTTCGACTTATTCGAAAACAACACACATACCTTAATGCAAATAAATTGTGTATAATTACTTACACAAATTTATCGTGCATTGTACCTTTTTTTGTTATGTTGATTTTGATGATAATATACCCAATAAGCTGGACTCAGCGGAATTCTAGGGGCTGAATTACATATTCAAACCACACAGTCATTTTGTCGTGGGTATATATGTAAATACCTCTATGCCCCCCGGAATCTACGCCCATGATCAGAAGTGTGAAACCCAAATGAAGAGATGACACATTTAAATACAAAGCGACGATGTTTCTCAACCCAAAATTGTCGTTATATCACTTGATAAAATAGGATAAACTATTAAGTAAGCAAATTTAAGTATGCATCATATATGTTGGCATACAAGCAGAATAATATTATTCCAGTTAACAACAATCCCTCGTTAGTAAATTTAAATTATATATTGAGCGTAATACATCAAATATATTGTAACCTTTTTTTGCACTATCAGGTCGATGCATAAGTGATGCGACAATGTATTTACTAGTCCTTGATATATATAACTAGAGAAGCGATAAGCAAGATTAATACAATACAATAACCACGTAAGCCATACTATCTAAAATATATAAATAATGATGGGGAAATTTCTATTGTATTTCACAACAATTAATATAGAATATAGATAATATGAAATTCTATTTGTTTACACAGTTGTAGTATTACTCTCCCCCAAACTGGGCAATTTGATGTAAAAACGTTTAATACTTCTGCATACATTTTCTCAGTTCGTTTGCAGTCAAATTATTAACGAAATCACTTATTTCCTATTTAGTAACACTTAATCACACCTTGCAATACTGTATCCTATTCAAATTTGTCGCCGACAAAAAAACTGTCAACACACCGATAAAAACAACAACACCTCAATTACACTTCCCATCATGGGTGACATTTCCCCAAGCACACATCCATGTGTCCAGTATAAAAAAACAAACAAACAAACTTCCAAGCAACTGCAAGACTGTATTGCACGCAAAATCTCAAAGACAAACAACACTCATAGCTCCACCAGGCATCCGCACACCTGGCCACTCAGCAAAAAACAGTTTGCCTTGTGTATTCTGCCAGTACTAACCCCTTCACACACACATACATACAAGCAGACAAACAAACAAGCTCATATCCGGACACGTGCGCGTCTTTGCCGACGCCGGATTACGTCGGATGCGGCAGCCGGATTTACGTGCCTGCCGAACGGCCGTCGGTGCGTCATCGTTAGCGGACGCGCGACGGTACCGACTCAGCCGTCCGTCGCTTCCGACGCGCAACCCTTTCGCATTGTGTGAATGTGTGTGTGTGTGTGTGTGTGTGTGTGTGTGTGTGTGTGTGTGTGCCAGCCACAGCTCGCCGCGGCTAATTGAAGCGGTAATACCCGTGCACACACTCACACACACACACACACACACACACACACACACACACGCACGCACACACACACATAAGCACCGATCAAAATGTGTGATGTGATAACCCTCATCCTCTCCTATGATCTCGCTGCTAAATACCGTGTGTGTGTGTGTGTGTGTGTTTGCTGTGTGTGTTTGTGAGTGTGTGTGTGTGTATGTGTGTGTACAACCCTCTCGATCTCATTACATGAAAAAACTTTAAGTACACACATGTGCATGTGTGTGTGTGTGTGTGTATTTGAGTGTGTGTGAGTGTGTGTGAGTGTGAGTATGTTTTGTCAGTGAAGTGATTAGCACTTATTTGATTTAGCCATTTAACACCGATACCGCCGCCCTTCGAGTGTATATATGTGTCTGTGTATTTGTGTATGTATATATGTGTGTGTGTGTGTGTGTGTGTGTGTGTGTGTGTGTGTGTGTGTGTGTGTGTGTGTGTGTGTTAGCCAACATGCTCGTCTTGCAGCTCTGAGCGAGATGTCAGCTGGCATCATTGGTCACTTTTGCCATGACCCACGAGAAAGTGTTGCCACGAAAATCCCCCCAGGCGGGTAAATACCCGAAGCATTACTGACACATACTTGGGACGTGGTCTTTTTGTTGGTATAATCTACTCCTCACATTAAACACTCACACACACACACACACACACACACACACACACACACACACACACACACACACACACACACACACACTTGACACCCCATTACCCCCAACCCTGTGCAGGTCATCCCCAATTCATCTCCCCCTCGGGACGTGTGCTCGAGATATACACGGCAATCACGGTGCACTTTTTTGCCGCTTGTCCGGCGTATGCAAATGTAAGCACTCAAGCGAACATACATGCACACACACACACACACACACACACACACACACACACACACACACAGACATTGATGGACACACACGATAGCTAATGAAGTCAATGGCGCGAAACGCGACGCCTCGTAAATTGTATGCGGCATACGCACTCTGTATGCGGCATACGGCTATAAATTATACAACACACACACACACACACAAGCATTCACATACATACATACATACACTGTCCACAAGCCACATGAGTCAATATATATGCGTGTGTATGTGTGTGTGTGAGTGTGTGTGTGTGTGTGTGTGGTCCATGAATATATTATTTAGCGTGTGAACGGCGTGTGAACACATGCCCGTTGATTTCGTGTATGTGTGTGTGTATGTGGGTATGTGTTCTTACCAAGTTGTTCATACCGAGTTGTTCGCGCAGGAATGAGTCAGAAACTCGTGTCTTCTGCCTTCCAGAGATCATAATTTTCTTTGAATTTACTTGCTGTTGGCTGTTCTATTATATTTTGCGGTATTCTATTCCAAAAATATATACTACGTTGAGGGAAACTGTACTTCTTTATATCCTTTTGGGCTCTACTTTTTTGAAGACTTAGAGCATGTAAACGTGTGGAACTGGTCGGCTGGAACAGACTGGTATTTTGAATATTTTCTTTGCCTGTCATATATCTATATATAGCTATCACATCTCCTCTGACTCTTCTTTCTTCTAGTGTAGATAGGTTCAATTTTCTCAGTCTTTCATTGTAGCCTAAATGTTTTGTCTCGTGTGATATTTTTGTAGCTGATCTTTGTACTTTCTCTAGTTGTTCCTTGTGCTTCTGTAAATGCGGACTCCATATTGTGACAGCGTATTCTAGAGATGGTCTGATGATAGCTATTATTGACTTTCTTAACATTGCGGCGTTGATATATGTGAAAGCTGTTTTAATATGTGCAATTTTGCAATTTGTCTTTTTGACTATTTCGGATATATGTTTTTCAGGAGACAGCTTGTGATTCATTATTACTCCAAGGTCTTTTTATTTTTGCGAATCCTGTAATGGTATATTATTCATGATGTAAGAATAGTTTGGTCTGAATTTACTAGTCCCAAATCGTACAATTCGACATTTGTTTGTATTAAATGACATTTGCCAGTGAGTGCTCCACAGTTCCAAATTTTCTATACATCTCTGTAAGTCTACACAATCTTCTAGGCTGCGAATATTTTTTTGTAGTTTGACATCGTCGGCGAACTTTTTCATGTATATGTCTAGCGCCACGACATCCTGAATATTATATATGTATAAGATGAACATGATCGGCCCCAAGACTGTGCCCTGAGGTACACCGCTTTTCACGTTTCTCCACGAAGATTTGTGCCCTCTGAGACATGTTCTCATTTGCCTGTTTTTCAGAAAATTTGTCATCGATTTTTCCAGTTGTTTGCCAATTTTTCCGTATTTCACTAGTTTATAGATCAGCTTATCATGAGGGACCTTATCGAAGGCTTTCTCAAAATAAATGTAAACTGCATCGGTCCATTGCTCTCTCTCTCTTGTATATTTTCAATAATTCTACTATAGAAACTGATGAGATTCGCAGTAGTTGATTTTTGAGACCTGAATCCAAATTGTTGATCTGACAGGATTCTATTAGTTTCGAGAAATCTGGTCCATTATTTTCTAATAATTTTTTCTATAATTTTGCAAACGACACTCGTTAGTGATATTGGCCTATAATTTGCAGCATTCTCAGCTTTCCCTTTTTTGAAAAATGGGGTAATATTGGCCTGTTTCTATATGTCTGGTAATTTGCCCTGTCTCAACGAGGCGTTCATAATGATTTCTAGAGGTCTGCTCAGCGTTTTCGCACAACTCTTCAATACATAACTGGAAATATCGTCTGGTTATCGTTTGGTTGTGTGCGTGTGGTTGTATGTGTGTGTGATCAAAAGGCAACATCTCCATGCATTAGCGGACTGTGATTGGTATCATTTGTATATGCAAAAGTAGATTGTACAGTTGTTACTCGGTGATATGCCTGTTACATATTAAACCCAGTATGTACACAGTATGTACACAGGATACTCATAGTATGTACAAATGTTGTACACATCAAGCACAAGGTATGTACATGATATATACACAGTATGTACACGGTATGTACAGTATGTACTCAGTACTTACACATTATTTACGGTATGTGCACATCATGTACACATTATGTACACCGTATGTACAATATGAACACAGTATGTACAGTATGACCACAGTATGTACAGTATGTACACATTATGAAACTCTTTCATAACCAGCTATGTTATGTTTTGTCCCGTAATGTTTACCCAGTGAAAATTTGAACAAAACTGCGACGCAGGCGGAAGTGTTTTAACGTATATAAAATTGACTCATGCATTTGGTCCCGTTGAATTACAAGTCTAGCTTCTAAGGGTATGTTTCATTATCAATGCTGAAGCGCTAGGAAGCGCTTCACAGTGTTACATTATCAATGCTGAAGGTGGAGTGAAGTACTTCACTGCGCTTCACTCGGAAGGCTTGAAGCAGAAGGCATTAGGCAATCATTGCGCTTTAGCGACATTCCCTTTCCCGTGTGTTGTTTGTTTTAGAATTGAATAGAGGAATAGAATATATTTGTTGAGGACTATATAATATAGAATATATTTTCTGTGAGCATTTTGTTCGCCATAGCGGACGGCTTAAAGTATTTGTGTGGTATTTTTGTAAATCCGACAATGCTGAGATTAGCGCAGCTTCATAGGGAATTTATGAATCCATGAACTAAAATTCAGCAAATCAACAGAAAGCGAATGCAAATGATGACAATGAAGCAAAACAAATTATTTGGACCAGAAAGTTTGTGGGTTTATTCGCACTCAGCTGTTCAAAATAGTCAAACAAGCGTCATTGATGTATCACTTCACAAAGTGTTTCATTATCCGTTCACGTCCATCAACTTCCTTCAGCACTTACGTTAGTGATAATGAAACACGCCCTAAAACTGCTATATTGCTTCTAATGTAGTAAATTTTTTTTTAGATGTTTTCAAGTCAACAGCCAACGATAGCGAGCCTGTCAGCACAAAAAAGTCATATATATGAAAATCAATTGATTTAATCTGATTAACTTTATAATGATTATTAATTTGGGGTAACTCCAGTGACATGGTAAGATTGCAAACACTATTACCACCCTGCAGTACCGGAAACGCCCAAAAGATGTGTACAAATTTTGAAAAACGAAAGATCAGTCAGTTAGATGAGAGCTGGTAAAGAAACAAAAATCCAATGAAACTATAAAATAAAAACGCTAAATTAAGATGCATAAAAAAACACACACACACAAACATACACACGCATACACCATACCTACATACACACATACAAACACACATATACACAAAAATGTATTATTTCTTCTATGTTCCTAAGTTATAGACGTTTTTTAGCTGTTATCACATTTGTATGTGTGTATGTGTATATGTCTATGTGCGTGTGTGTGAATGTATATATATGTGCGTGTGTTTGTACGCAACGGACAGAATTTCCGACATTTGATGCATCACACAAACACATCCACACACACGCACACACACACACAATGACGACACAACACACGCGTCACCAGTTGAGCTAAACACCAGTTCAGTCGCCTGCTATTATAATCAAATGTCACACACATGTGTATGTGTGTATGTATGTGTGTGTCCGTTTGTGGGTGTGTGTGTGTGTGTGTATCCGATACACACGTGTGGGAATTTAACACACACACACACACACACACACACAGGCACGTGCGGATGTGAGGCGGAAGTCAAGGCATCCTTGTCAATGGTGTCATGTCACTGTCATGTGCCACTTGCGTGTTTGTGTGTGTGTGTGTATGTGTGTGTGTGTGTGTGTGTGTGTGTGTGTGTGTCTGTGTGTGTGTATGTTTCAGTACGATCAACATGGGTTGTTAGCTCAAGAAATATACATTTCACCGAACATATAAATGAAAACATAAATTATATTTGTAATCTAATATTGGTTATTAATATTAAAAATATTATTAATGTTGATATTATTATTAATAATAATAATTATATTATTATTATTATTGTTCTATTTAGTTCTGCTACAATGAAATCACAATTATCCAGTACAACAATTTCGTGGATCTCAGAGTTGCACATGACGCCGTCCAAGAAATTGTGTTCAAACGCTGTATTGAACTCGTAATGTGCCTGAGTGTGTGTGTGTGTGTGTGTGTGTGTGTGTATGCCGGTGTATGTGTGTGTGTGTGTACTCACCGAGCTGTATAATACAGGAGATGAGCCAAGCTCGAGCTGCCCTGTCTCCCAGCCAACATTGGTCTAACCTACGTTTAAATGCTTTCACATCCCTACATTGAACAAATTCCCTATCTAGATTATTCCATGCATCTACAGTCCTATTCGGGAAACTATACTTCTTGATATCCCTAAATGCTCTGGTTTTCCTAAGGGGTTTAGCGTGTTTCCTGTTGTTTCTTTCACTCCATACTATCCAATCATCTCTATCTATTACTTCCATGCCTATATTATACCTAAAAACAGCTATAAGATCCCCTCTGCGTCTTCTATTTTCCAGCGTCGGTAGCCCAATTTTCTCTAACCTCTCTTCATAATCCAAATTTCATAAGTTCTGTAGTAAGTTTGTGGATACTCTTTTAATGTTTTCTATTTTATCAATGTGTGTGTGTCTCTCCCTCTATCGTTTTTTCGCTCTCTCTGTTGCGTGATCATCAAGGTGCATGCGAATTGCAATTATGCAATTATGCAATTATGCGATACCTTGCAACGACGCCCTTCCCCTATCAACCTGTTTATTGATCTGAATAATAATAATAATAATAATATAAAAAATTAAAATCCGATCAGATGGGATTAAATTGTAAATTAGCGATGTACAGTGATCAGTACAATATATCTATATCTGCCAATATATATTATATGCCAATATATCTACCGTCTTATTACAACATGACCTATTTCTTTTCTACTAACACACCCGCACACACACACACAAGCACACACACACACACAAGCACACAAGAAACACACACACACACAAACACAAAAACCACGTACACACACTGACACACAGACACACACATATTGGCACACACACTTACACACACTCACAAATACCACACACACACACACAAATATACGGTTTGCGGAGAGAACATATACTAACCAAGTACTTGAACCTGTCTGTGTGGTATGTGTGCGCGTGTGTATGTGTGTGTGTGTGTGTGTGTGTGTGCTGATGCGTGGCATTTCCTGTGCATTTCCCGTGACAGTGTGGCGCATGTTTCTAGCAGTATGGCATTGGCGTATCACCAGCGGCGGCGCCAGGACTGTTGCAGGGGGGAGCTGGGTGGTGGCTCGAGGTCTAACTAAAAACATGCGGGAATTAGCGAAACACGAGCAACTACACTCGAAATGTTGATAGTAAGAAGTTTTGGGGGCTATAGGGGAGTTGCACATTGAGGGGGGCGTTTCAGGTCCTTCAAACTCCCCCCTTGGTGCCGCCACTGCGTCACAGAATGGCACTTGTTGCGTTACAACACGGTTTATGAGGTCGTTAATAGCTTGTTGTCGAGCATAATTCGGCAAACATTCTAGAGCGTTAAATTATGACACAATTAAGCGAAAATATTACGTAATTTGTGGTGTAGCTCAATTAGAGGGTTCGACCTCGTATAATTTATGCATGCAACAGAAATATATACCTTTCTACAATATTTTTACACTAAGTGGATATTATATTAATATATGTAATATCAACTTATTGAATAAAGTAATAGAAACTACAGTTTGACTATAATGTAGAGAATATTGTACTCAAGTACGTATGAAATATAATACGATATTGGGATATAAGCTCTTATAAAGTAGCACTATTTGCTTAGAACGATTGACACATTTACACGTTGCGAATCAAAATGCATCATGAATTTATCAAATTTAGCTTGATAAACTTCACAGCCAATAGATTCCACAGCCAATGAATTCGAAATTTCAATAAATTCAATAAATACAGTTTATTTAAATTCAATGAATTCAATGAAGTTTCAATCAAATTCAAAAGCCAAAACTGGATACAATGTTTCGCGGATATAGGAGCGTTGTCGGCAGTGGAGAAAAAGTATCTCACATCCAGGGAAAATTACACATAAAGAATAGAAGACGGGCCCGAAGAAATTCTCTCTTATAACGGGGGTTCTCATATATCCGAGGTACACTATATCAGCTATACAGCTACAATAGATGCTAACCTTTTTATTCTCATCAATGATGCATGCCCATTTTGTGACCTGCATCTGGTGTGTGTATGTGTGTGTGTGTGTGTGTGTGTGTGTGTGTATGTGTGTGTATGTGTGTGTATGTGTGTGTATGTGTGAGAGAGGCACCATCATAAAAGTCACAGCCCCAATGGCAAAAGCCGATGATCTGAGGCAAAAATGACGCGGCGTCGGCGGCGCGGCGACTATTTTTTGAAACTCTCGTAAAGTGGCATTAATGACGCAGCAGCCGCGGCGATCATGACGCACGTGCGTCACACTCGTCATTTACGACGCACCACTGACACTTGCGGCGCGCGTGCACAACGCTGCGCCGCGCCGCATTCGCTCGTAAAACGTCCAAATCGCAACGAATGCAAATTCAACACCAACAACCGCGTCGTTGTGGCCGCATTATGCCAAAAATCCACCAGTTTATGTGTATGTGTCTGTGTGTGTGTGTGTCTGTGTGTGTGCGAATTTGCCAGTCGACATCAGAGGTGCATTATCGTAAACTGAATGATCACACACACACACACTCACACACACACACACGCCGCGCAAACTCACAAAGAAAAATCGCACAGAGGCGCCCAAGTGTGCAATTGTTGTCAAAACAGACAGACAGACGCCAACACAACACCGCACGTCGCATCATCAGGCTCGTATTGTTGACGCAGATGTGCCCTAGCAGTTCTAGCACGTGCGACACACACGCGCCAGGGGGTCCTAGAGTGTCGTCTGAATCCGATACTGCGGCGCGCTCGAGCCAGGCATAAAATGCAACAGATATGCGTGTGCCGAGTGGATAATATTACAAGAAGTTTGCGTTATGATCATGCTAACCTCGTGGCTTGCTGGCGTGGAGTTAATGATTAGCTTTAAGATGTAAAATTTCCAATTGTCGGTGAAATATGGTCGACCCTCCAATTAGTAGATCTCCATAGAGCGGAATCGTCCAAATAGCGGAATACTCTCTTGGTCCCAATCAAAAGCCTATCAAATACGTGTTAATTATACCGCCAAATAGCGGAATTCAAATGGCGGAAACCTCCAAATTGCTAATAACTCTATTGGTCCCCACTCATATAGCACACCTCCCAATAGCGGAAGACAAGGGTTTTGTGTGATTCTTAAATGGAGGATATATGGAGTATATTGACACAAGCTTGTCGACAGACAACAGTTGACTGTTGCAAGCTGATTGGTAGAGAACGGTGACTTATTAGGACCGGCTATAGGCATAGGTACAGGCATATGATTAGACATAGGCAAACTAGGCGGCCGTCTAGGACCCCAGATTGGCGAGGTCCTCGCAAAGGGATCATCCAGGAATATAGGAATATACCTTCGTATAAAATAGAAGAGAAGAGACCGGAAGAAGCCAGAAGAAAACGCCGCACAGCTGAATAATGTGTAATTTGTCTGTGGTTTTAAACATTTAGGTAGAATCATTTGAGAAAGATGCAAATTTGGAAATAATGAGATAATATTTTGTGAAAAATGAACGATTTACAGTGGAATACATATTGATAACCATTGCAGAACACGCCTCCAAATAGCGTAATATTTTCTCGGTCCCTTCGAGTTCGCTATTTGGACGGCGTATATTTGATTTGGCTTAGTGCGTCGGCAGAGCCAATCAATTAGTCCACGTGCGTGTGTGTGCGTGTGTGTGTGTGTGTGTGTGTGTGTGTGGAGTGGCGGTGCGGGGGAGCCAGTTCTCATTTGCACATTGACAAGAAAGTCGGTGGTGATGGAGCGCGGCACAGTGATTTGCACTATTCCAGCTTCGACCGTACGCTATCAATATCAACACACACACACACACTGGCCTCTCCCACACTCTTCCCCCGCCTATATGCTTCACAAAAACAGAGTGTGTGTGTCTGCAAATGACACTGGAGTATGGTGATCTTTCACGCTTGGCCAAACACGATGGTCGAGCCAGATAGGTCACTCATGCGTGGACGGCACTGATCTCGCTACGCACAGATGTCATATCACTCTGTTGACATTGTTCTCTGTGGGACTCTTCAGCCTCTTGTGCCCCTGTATGTATGTATGTGTGTGTGTGTGTATGTGTGTATGTTCGTTAGCTCATTCGTCTCCCTTGGTCGTACACGTCCATAAGCAGGTTATAATGTATTCAGCTCAATGTTAGTGGCTAAGTCCAGTGGGGACGACAGGTTAAATACGCTTGTGATATGCTCACAAATGATTTGTTTATGGTCTGTTAAGCGATGTCAAATATTTCATAATATTAATAATAATTATAATAACTTTTTCAGTATAATAATCACGTAAGAATGACATACAAGTGAAATATCAAAATGAAATGCTAATCACGGAAGTTCATCTAGCAATAATGAAGCGATTATTTGGTCTGCTAATCAAGTGGATTCGCGTAACAACTTTATCAATTTCATATGCTGCTTTCAAACAGATAAATAATCAGGTTGTCAAATCTAGTACATCACTTGTTGAAATTTCTCAGTTTCCAGATACAAAATCACTTACGCACGCACACTATCATCAAATACATCTTAACCATCCACTTTTCAACGCGTTCATTGAATCGACTCATCAATTTCAGCCATCGTCAGAACAAAAAGAGCTGTACAGTCGACACTCGAGTTTCTAGCTGTCAAACACACACACACACACACACACACACACACACACACATACTCAAGCAAACTTCCTCAACGAAAGAAGCACACATAGGCATATAAAACATTGGCATGTAGATTATTGGTGTAGCACAAGTGTTCACTCGGCTTGTCAACGACAGAATTAATGTGTCAATTACACACTCGGCCAAACATTAGCGCGCCCGCCGATGAATGTGGCTGTGAATGTGAGTTTGTGTTTCTGTACGTCATTAATGGCACGATGTATGCATGCATATCTGTATGTGTGTGTGTGTGTGTGTGTGTGTAAGTGAGGGGGTAGAATAGAGAGCACTGCAAACACACACACCCAGACACATACACACACAGATGCATACATGCGCGCCCATTCGCGCAGCGCATGCCATCCTCTCTTGCGATGTCACACGGACAAACATAAATCCACTTCTGTGTTTTCGAACGCGCATAAATTCTTGCACTCATACACAAACACAAACACAGACAAACAGACAGACAGACAGACAGACATTGGTTGCTGTGCAATGTGTTGCGACTTGCAGATTCGCTCGTGTAATTAGCTGTGAAAGCCAAGGCGTGGTGAGGTATTAATCAATTTTTCCGCTTCAGAAAAACACACACACACACACGCGCTCGCGAGCTGCGAAAATTTATGCACACGCAAACATGACATGTATGTGCGTGTGTGTGTGTGTGTGTGTTTTGTGAATGTTAGGCGGTACAATTGGTTGGACGGGAAAAATATGCGCGCCAGCCAGTGTGCTACAACTTTTCTAATGGCCGCATACATTAAGTGCAAAGTGCAAATAACTCACTTTGTGTGTCTGTCTGTGTGCCTGTCTCTATGTGTGTGTGTGTGTGTGTGTGTGTGTGTGTCTGTCTGTGTGCCTGTCTCTATGTGTGTGTGTGTGTTTGTGTGTGTGTGTTTGAGGGTAAGTCAATGGGAGCGGGCACAAAGACACAGAGAACAAGCGCGAAAAATGCACTGCAGACAAGGTGGAACAAGATAATAAAGAGAAAGCAGGAGAGACAGAAAGAGTGAGAGAGTGAGTGACACAAAAAGAAAGAGAAATGGGAGCAATGAAAAAATCGGCGCGGCGACCAAATGGAAATGTTATTATTGACGATGAATTGCCGTGGCTGCTAAAAAAAGTGCCCTTATCTGCAGCACAATGTAAGGCCCGCGCATGGGGTCGTTAAATTTGTCCCAGTGTCTTTGGCCAGCGCATCCTAGGGGTCATCTGTTGTCGTACAAAAACCTGTAGGTTCCGCAGGGGTTCCACAAGGGCTCCATACGCCCCCCACCCCACCTGCGTGTGTGTGTGTGTGTCCTATTTATTTGTCACACAGTTGTGGCCTAGGTTTGACAGGGGCGCCACGTGTCCGCACCACGGGACAGGAAGGGTTTGCACTGTGTATGCATGTGTGTGTGTCTGTGTGTGTGTGTGTATGTGTGTGTGTGTGTGTGTGTGTGTGTGTGTGTGTGTGTGTGTGTGTGTGTGTGTATGTATGTGTATGTGTGTGTGTGTGTGTGTGTGTGTGTGTGTGTGTGTGTGTGGCTGCAATAAATGCTAATTGCAACGTGAAATTTCAATGGGTAGTGTACAAGGGGCGACCGACATATGTGACATACAGTAGCACACACATTCACACACACACACACATGAATACATGCACACACACACACATACATACAATGTCTATGTAGCAAGCAAGCGTATAGCATTAAGTAAAATATATATGAATTCCTTGTAAATATTAAGTAATTGATTAGCTCAAAATGTCATATATTTTCACTAATCAACTGATCGATTGGCTGAGATTCTCAACGGGCATATACAGTTCTGTAGTTATAGTCTTGGATATGATTTCGAAAGTGTTCACACACACACAAAGTGTTCTATTAGAAAGCTAGCACAACAACAGGACGACACCAAAAACAACCCTGCCTACACAGACCAACTCCAATTTGAATTTCCCATTCAATCGCTGTGCATTCTGACCAGCTGAAAAAAACAACCAAAAAACAGACTGAGCATTGGCTGGCATTTTAGGGCTAGCTTTCTCATCAGTAACCCGATTCCCAGCAATAAATATAGGAAAAGACACTGGGTACTTTAGCAGGGTAGTTCAGTCATAAGGAACACAAATCCTGTTCAAAAACATAACTTTTCAATGGCGGAATGAAAGTGACGCAATAATTTTTTCTTGGTAACATTGACTGTTTTATTAACTTTATTGACATTAATTGATTGATAATTGTTGACAATCCATGGCTGGAAACACAGAAACCAGATGTTTGGAAGCTTGTACAACAGAAAGTGGTTCCCACCAAACACAAACCGATCTCTAGCCATGCCAAAAACAATGCTTCACCTGAGAATTTCAAGTATCCTGTTAGAAATCAACATTGGGTTCGCTGTCAGTCCTGTAAAACTATGTATGTTAAGCCAAAAAGTCTTTATGTCGAAAGTGACTCAAAACATTAGGACATTGAGAGCTTTTCACCCAAAAGTCTCAAAAGCACTCACACCCAAACACACACGCACACAAACAGACACACACACACACTCATACACACAGATAGACACACAAACACAAACACACACACACATATATACACACACACCCACACACATAAATACACACACCCACACGCACACACACAAATACACACACACACACGTGCACATACATACACATTCAATGTTTCCGTTCAGAAATCGTTTCCACACGTGAACTTGACCGACTCTATGTTGTGCCATTATCCCAAGGTTGTATGTGTGTGCGTGTGTATGTATGTGTGTGATTTTGTGTGTGCGTGCGTGTGTGTGTGTGCGTGTATGTTGTCATGCCGGTGCTTGCAGCTGCCCCGTGTGCCTGTGTATATGTATGTGTGTATGTGTGTGTATGTGTATGTGTATGTGTGTGTATGTTGTATGCTGGGGTGTAAGCACTCAACAGAAGCCCTAATGAAAATATATGGTCGTTTAATAGGCGTTGGCGTAAATGTTACGTGAAAAGCGATCAAACGTACACACACACACACACACACACACACACACACACACACACACACACACACACATACACGAGCCAACTACTCTATGAGCGGCGTGCGTGCGTGTGTGTGTGTGTGTATGTGTGTGAACATGACATGTTTTGTCATTGTGATAACGCTTGAGATATACTATATATTCGTCCGTCGAGTGGCATGTCAAATTTGGCGTGCTTGTTCCAGTGTAAACAATGACATTATTGCAGAATTAGTTTTAAATTGGCATGTAAAATATTGTGAGAAAAAAAAGGTTTTAATATCCACCCATATATATGTGATTTGAGTTATTTATAAAAATACGTCAATTTATTCGGTGAGAATATGAAAAATTGATGAAATGAACACTAAACGAGTATTTGTATTGCATTTGTTTGTGTTCAAATTCCTTTGGAAAAATACCTTTATGTGTGAAGACATATGCATATGCACACATATATACACACTTACCAACACACTCACGAATAGCTCCCGAGTAGCTCAGTTGTTAGGCGCTAAACTCTCGTGTCAGATGTTCGCGGTTCGAATCCTGTCCCGGGCTCGTAAAGGCCAATACCAACAACAATCACAAACACACATGTTAATATAGCGTATACGCGACTAAACATATATGTGCTACATATATTGTAGGCATTGTAGGCGTTTTGGGCATCCACCATCAACCAAACATCTTTCCAACCATCAACCTTGATGATTTTCTTGAAGTGGAACGCGGGATTAGAAGCAATGCAAAAAAGAATGAAAACAGAAAAAGTGACGAATAGAGGAGGTGTGAGGCGAGCTCAAAGATCTTGTTTGGAAGTAAAAACAGACAAACAAATGAAATAATAAAGAAGAAACAGATTTATCAAGCCAACTGGCTTTCATAATCCGGCAGGTGACACAGTCACAGTTGAATGAACTACACAAATACCCAATTACTTTCTTGGCGCTTTATCGCTTGACGTTTGGCGTAACTGCTAGTCTAATGCACACCAATTTCACTCCTGAAGCACAACACAAAACAGTGTGGCGGTGCGTGTGTATGTGTGTCTGTGTGTTAGAGTGTGTGTATGTGTGTATGTACGTGTGTGTGTCTGTTTGTTTGCCCTCACACATGTGTGCAGAGACGCCAATTGGCCGTTTGGTCTGGCATCCCTGCTTGTGCGCGCGCGCTCTTGGCGACATTTCGTGGCGCACCCCGGCCGAAAATCGGTCATTGCACGTGCCATAACTCGTTGATATTGGCCATTGGGCCGCTGCGGTCGCGTCCATAGCATTAGCAAGCAGCGCACATCAGCGCATCTGTGTATATGCGTGTGTGTCTGTGATGGTGCACGTTGATGTCACATTGTGTCGCCGATGTTGGAGTGCGCGCGGCCATTTCGGCGCGCAATTGGCGCGTGGCGACGGTGGCGGCGCAGTGCGACAATCAATGACGCACAAATGCGCTCAATTAGACGCGGCGACGAAGGCGACGTACCCCGGCTGGCTAATGCGCAAGTTACGATACGTCGCCGGTCGGGTCATACATAGACACTAGTGTCAGCCATCGCGCCGCTAATTTGTCGACCCGATATAACACAAGGCAGCACTAAGTGGCCGACACAATCCCGCCAGCTGAAACGCCCGGGGCGTTTGTGTCTGCTTGTGTGTGTGTAGAATGAGGTAGATTTGAACCCGTGGCGGCGTCAGGATTTCTTCGGTGCGGGACGGGGGGTTGAATAGGAAGGGGCTAAGGAAAAAGATACGGGGCTTGGCGAAATATGAGGAACTGCACTCGAAATGTTCATGGTTAGGATTATGAGGGGGCCTAGCCAATTTTTTGGGAAGGGGGTGAGTTTGGCCCAAAACAGCGCTTATCGCCGCCACTGATTCAAACGCACAATCTGAAAGCGTCACAACCCACAAAGTGGGCAACATAATTGGAGAAATTTTTGGACATTTGGGAAACGAATTAATTGAAGTCAACAAAATGAAATTCTTGGTGCTGCCACTGTATTTTTGAGAACAAATTGCAGCAAATATGTTTGACCTAAAAGCATTTAAGCTAGATTCTGGTCATTGATTTTATCAACAGCAACATAAATAAATTATTTAGCAACTTGGGTAAGATTCTCAAATCTAACAATCATAAAAATTAGAGTATGTGAAGATGTGTGAATGTGAGTATGTCTGCTTTATATTTTTTCATTAAATATTTTAAATAAATAGAAACTAAACAACTTTGAGAAGACTGTCCGTTGAATATCGAAATAATCACTTATTGAAACTGAAATTGAAATCTTAATGAAAACGCACACACAAGCGTAATTCACACACAAACATTGATGTGTCTAAAATAAAATCAAATGAAATGTAATATACAAACAAAATATCCAAAATTGCATAAAATTGACACAAAATATAAATAGAAATATTATTATAAATTAAGTTATAATAAGATAATTTTACAACATGGATATTTGGATTTATGTAAAATTAGGATTTATATGAAATTTGGATTTATATAAAATTTGGATTTATATGAACTATGGATTTATATAAAATTTGGATTTATATAAAATTTGGATTTATATAAAATTTGGATCTATATAAAATTTGGATTTATATAAAATTTGGATTTATATATAATTTGGATTTATATAAAATTTGGATTTATATAAAATTTGGATTTATATAAAATTTGGATTTATATAAAATTTGGATTTATATAAAATTTGGATTTATATAAAATTTGGATTTATATAAAATTGAGATTTATATAAAATTTGAATTAATATAAAATATATATTCAAATATTGATGTTGAAAGAGAAATTTTTCCTGACAAACTTCTGCAAGAAAACAGAAAGGCACATTGCACAAAAGCCCACCAAATAACATAAGAATAAAGCAAGATCGCATTTGGCAACATTGGGATGGTTTCGATTTGGCCAGTGAAATGGTGGTGGGGTTAGCAGTAGATCAGTTGATGGCTTAATCACATGTTGTGTCGCATCGCCCATCCAGTCATTAGGCCGGGTCTCTTTTGTCAGGCTTATCAGCGAGAGCTGGAGATCATATGCCGTCGGCCGCAGCGCCACAATTGAAACTCATCGAGCCGTAAGATTCGATTTCAGAGGCGAATGAAGATCGGTGTGTTTGTCGGCTTGTGTACTCCGATGTGCGCGCATATGCATAACGTCCTCCAATGAATCGTTAATCATTTGTCAACTCGTATTGCCGACGGCGGTGCGTCATAATTACAGCCGACCGCATTCGCCGCATCCGCGCCGCAAGGGGCTGTCCAAGTGCAAATAATAAAAAACGCCAACGCCACCAGCGTGGCGAAATAAATGACAATAGCTAGCAGAGGTGCCCTCGACCGCTGTGCACGTGACAGCATATGGCACGTGCGGCGGCCTTTGTTTCTGCTCAGCAGCGCGAGCGCGCGCGCTGCTAATTGGCGCCAAAATCAGCCGAGTGCACATACAAACACACACACACATACACATATATACACATACACATATGTCAACTGGTGTGCCTAGGCAGATACAGGGTGATTTTGATAAGGATGCGGAGATCAACTGAGTTGGTTTGTTGGTTTTTGCCATGGAAAGGAATATGAAATTAAATCAGTGAAGTGGTTCAAGCGAATCATTAGCCACCACTGACACACCACCACTGACACACCATCACTGACACACCACCACTGACACGCCATCACTGACACGACACCACTGACACGCCATCACTCACACGCTATCACTGCAGCACCACCACTGACACGACACCACTGACACACCATCACTGACACGCCACCACTGACACACCACCACTGACACACCACCACTGACACACTATCACTGACACGACATCACTGACACATCACCACTGATACGACACCACTGACAAGCCACCACTGATACGATACCACTGACACACCATCACTGACACACCATCACTGACACACCACCACTGACACACCATCACTGACACGCCACCAATGACACGCCATCACTGACACGACGCCACTGACACGCCACCACTGATACGACATCATCCACTCTTTGTTCAGTGAGATCACTTCAGCCACGCGCTTGTCGAAAAGTCCTGATTAAAATATTCAGCTACGAACGCCCGAAGGAGGTGCCGCAGGCGGTTAGATACGTGGCGGTAGTGGGTGTGCGTCGCGTTCGCCGCAAATCAGCTATTTTCCAACTGGATTTTCCCGATGCCCGACTTATTCATGCAGGAACACCGCACGAATTCGCTTTCGTGAAAACAAATTGCTGCCTAGTTCGGCTTAATTGGCTTCGTCATTATATAGTCGGAAAATAACGACACACTATGCATCCACGACGACTTCGTGGGGCAAAAATGACGCGCCTCAAGGCAAAACTGGCGGGTATTCATAGTTGGCTTGGTTAAGCCCAATTTTGCACGCCAGTCTATTCTCTGCAAAAGAAAATGGTAGATTTACGCACCTTGTGCTGCCTCTGCAATGTAGTGCGAATGGAGTTTAGTAATTTTTTCCATACATGTTCATTTCTTGAACATTTTATTCTACATGCAATGGCGGCGCCAGAAGTTCTCCGGTGGGGGCTTTCTGAAATGTCCATAGTCTGGATTTTTGAAGGAGCTCAGTTTGTGGGGGGCCTGGCACACTTTTTGGGTGGAGTTGGGTTTCAACCCTTTCTAGCCCTTCATTGCGCTGCCACTATATACGTATATTCTACTTAAACTCAGTACTTGGTCATATATTATGCCAGATTTTGCTAAGCTTGGCTCATATGGTGGAGCCGATAGGCAGAAGTCGCCATCAAATACATGTTATCACCCTGCTTTACCGAATCCACACACAAACACACACACATACACACAAGCACACACAGAGAGATACACACGCAGACAGACATACAGAAGCGCAAGTAAAGGGATATCAAAGTACTTAGTGGATCGGTGCCGCATTTGCATACGAAGCGTCGCTAACTGAATTGTGCAATGAAAAATTGAAACCAACCATCAGAAGTGCCGGCGGCGGTGGCGGTGGCTGTCGGGCCCATTGTGGCCCAATGACAAATAACCCTTTTGGCAGGCGTGTCTAGAGGGGCAGCGATGCAAAGCCCAGTATATAGGGGTAGCGCTCGTGTTCGGCGGGCTCGCCAATTGGCGAAGCGGTCTCCCGAGAGATGAAGACAGATATTGCGCTCATCTGATGTTAATTTCACCCGCACTACATTTCAAACACACACACACGCACACAGGCAAACACACACGCACATATGTAGGCATACGGACATACACACACACGCGAGAGCTACCGAGGCAAGTCTCCGAGGTATAATTAGGCACAATCACAAAGTCACGTGGTGCAACAAACTTGCAATATTGCTCAACTTTTTCACAAAAAGTACAAGATATGTTTTTGAACATAAAAGAACTGTTCGAAGAAAATACAAACATAAAATTGACTAATTAAAAAAATATTTATCATGACAATAATTGCTTTTAAATTGACTACAAACAACTACTTTTACATTATTAAATTCTATCGTAAACATAGAGAGAAAGATTGTTATTTGAGACATACATTTCTCACAGTGGAGAAATAGCTGGATACTGTGATTGTTATTCAAACCAATGCAACAAATACAAGTTGTATCAAGTTATCTCTTTACAGTTTGCGATCTGTTAGAAATAAAAAGTGTAAGCTCTACAAGCTGACACCAGATGACGCCCAAAGTAGTATGTTATATTTCGCCATATTCTGACCTCAAGTACATTCTAGGATATTTCAAGAATTCTGGAATGTTCAACATTTCTTTATATTTCCCTTTTAATAATTTGAGCCTAACTGCTTTTTTTAAATAAATTTTGGCAAAATAAATATCTGTTTTCAGGATATTTTTAGTTGGCCTGGTAGCATCCTATGGTCATCGTTATTTGGCGGCGATACTCTGCGCCGATTTTGCCAGCGCGCGCCGAATATGCCGCACAAAATCCCTAATACCGTGTGTGTTTGTGTGTGTGTGTGTGTGTGTGTATGTGTGTCGAATCAAGATTAATGCGTGAAGGAGAGTGATGATGTGTGTACAGCGGAAACAAACCGTGTTTTAGCGTGTTTCTGCGTGTGTGTGTGCGTGCGTGTCTGTTTTGTGTGTGTGTGTGTGTGTGTGTGTGTGTGTGTGTGTGTGTATGTGCACCTGTTTTCGAAAGCATAGAAAATCAACCAAATGCAAGCGCATTAGTAGCCATATTTTGGCCGGGGGATGAATGCCACATCTCCACTCCGCTGCTCTGTACTCTCTCTCTCTCTCAAACGCTCATCTATCTCCAGAGAGGGGAAACAAACACATACACACACAAGCACACACACACATACATGCATACACACATACACACACATCAGAGAAAATAAGTCTAAGAGTAATAAGCGTTTAGTTTCTTTCCATAGAAAAATATAGCCTAGTTAAGATTGTATATAAAATTTTATAAATTCTTGTCATTTAATTTTTGTAGACTCAGTTATTTTCTATATTTGTTTTTTGAATTTGTTTTGAGTTTTCCTTATATTTGGCTTCAACCGTTCTAAGGTTGAAATACAATCCTATACATAATATAAAATATGTCAGCTCACA